>PVHP010031598.1:0-20878 GCA_004024765.1 Zapus hudsonius | reverse complement strand
GTATCTCATTGTGGTTTTGATTTGCATTTCCCTGATGCTTAAGGATGCTGAGCACTTTCTTAAATGAGTCAAGGCCATTTGTGTTTCCTCCTCCGTGAATTCTCTGTTGAGATCAGTGCCCCATTTTGTGAGGGGGCATTTTGGGTTTTTGCTAATAATTTTTTTGAGTTCTCTGTAGGTTTTTGAAATTAGGCCTCTCCAACAGTTTTTTTTTTTTTTTTTTACCGTATTTTGTCCTCCTTTCCCGGTCCCTTCTTTTCAAATTGTCCCTCTTCTATTTTGATGAATATTTTTACCCTCCTCCATCTTCCATGAAGATTGAGCCCCAAATAAGAACCTGGAAACTGTGGTGGGGTTCTGTAATCCCAGAATACCGACAGTGAGATGGAGGCGAAGACAGAAGAATTTTCCAGAACTTCACAGGTAGAGCAACAAAGAACATCAGAGCAAGAAACCCTGCCTCAAATGAGATGGACAGGGGAGGAGCACCCCAAAAGTTGTCCTCTGACCTCCACACATGCCCTGTGGAATGCACACGCCCACACTCACACACGAACATACAACACACATACACACAAAGTTTTTTGTTTACTTAAGACACAGCAAAGTTGAAAACAAAAGAAAGGACAAAGATGCATCAGGAGCCTGGCTTGGGGGTGCACACATCTCTAATCCCAGCACTCAGGGAGGCAGAGGTAGGAGGATCTCTGGGAGTTTGAGGCCATCCTGAAATTACGTAGTGAATTCCAGGTCAGCCTGAGCTAGAGAGAGACCCTACCTCTTAACAAAAAAAGGGGGGCTGGAGAGATGGCTCTGTGGTTAAAGCGCTTGCCTGCAAAGCCTAATGACCTGAGTTTGATTCCCCAGAAAGGAAAGATCTTCCCCACATAGACACGTGAGCTGGCACACTGACATGTGTGTGCACGTGTGTGTGAAAGTTGTGCGTGCCAGCGAGCGTGCGCACACACACACACACACACACACAAAGTATCTTTCCTTCCTTGGTTATAATTAGGTTGACCCAGATTGATAATGGAAAATTTTCCAGACACAGAATTGATAACCCTTTTATGATTATGAAATCACTAGATTTTTTTGGAGAATGGGGATCTAGAGTTAAATTGAGTGAAATAATTTTCCTCTAGCAGCAACAGGTAGACAGAAATCTTGACCAGCATCAGAGACAGCAGCCAATGCCTGCACGCATGCCTTCTGCATCCTGCCTCTCCTCCTCGGGCGGTGTTACTTTGGGAAGCTCCCAAAGTGAACTTAGGTCTTCACTTCTGGTTTGCACACACTTCATCTCAAGAATCCAGGACAGGGCTGGAGAGATGGCTCAGCGGTTAAGGCACTTGCCTCCAGTGCCCAAGGCCCTGGGTTCAATTCCCCAGTACCCATAGAATTTGTTTCCCTGTCTTCTATCTTAAAAAAAAAAAGAATCCAGGACATGTTTCCAAAACAGAAATCTACCCAGGAAGCTGTCAGATGCCTTCAACATCTTATATACATTCGAATATGATCATATCCTAAGACATGTTCCTCAAGAATCGAAGTTCTTTATTTTGTGGTCCTGGGAATTGAACCTAGGGCCTTGTTCATGCTAGGCAAACATTCTACCACTAACCTATATCCCCAGCTCATCATCACCCTGACTCCATCACATTTGGCTCCACGCTTATTCTTTATGGATCCTATTAGCTCTCTTTCTCCTTTCTCCCTCCTTCTAAGACTAAAAAAAAAAAAATAAGAGTCTCAGTTATTCATCTCAAATTCTAGGCTGATGAAATTCAAGTTTAATTCAACAACTGATTGCTCTGGTTCAAAACACTGTTGGAAAAAAAAGAAACATTAAAAAAAACCAGCTCATAGCAGGAAACGACCTTAATCAAATCTGTCTGGATGGTATTCCCTGCAAGTGAGAACTTAACATACTGTCCGCTGGCTATTCAAGTTGCTGAGAAGCTGGTGTGTGTGTGTGTGTGTGTGTGTGTGTGTGTGTGTGTGTGTGTGTGCAGATCTTGTTGCCTACAACCAGACTATTTCTCATGACTTGGATTATCTTGCCAAAGGCATTTCTTAGGTGTAGCATTGTCATGCTGTCAAAGAGCTTGACACTTACACACTCAACAGTCATCAAATATTATATTCATCAAATATTCATTAAGCTTCTTCCATCTCTCAGGCTTGCTGATGCGACAGGGCTCTTACCCTTAGAGGGCCATGGTCTCGTGCAGGGTCAGCCAGCTTCTGCACTGGGCCTGGGAGCAGAGGCTTCACGTTAAAGATAATTTATTTATTTATTTGCAGAGAGCGAGCGAAAGAGAGAGAATATGAATGAATGGGCCTGCCAGGACCTCCTGCCATTGCAAACAAACCCCAGGCACCACTTTGTATATCTGGTTTCAGCTGGGTACTGGGAAATGGAACCCAGGTGGCCAGGCTTTGCAAGCAAGCACCTTTAACTGCTGAACAACTTCCCCAGCCCGTCATTTCATTGTTGCAGACCATAAAGTCTCTCTTGCATCTCTCCCAGTGCAAGAGTTGCTTTAGCTGAGATGTGGAGGGGTGGGTATGGCTGATCCCTAGAGGAATTTTATTTGTGCAAACAGACTCCCCCCCTCCATTGTAGTTTTCTTCTCTAGTTAGGGAGACGACACATCTGGACAGTTAATTCTTTTATTGCATTGTGGGCAGTGAGGGAATGGTTCAGTGGGTAAAGCTCCTGCCGTGTAACCATGAGGATCCGAGTTTGCATCCTTAGTACCCATGTAAAAGCCAGACATGGTGGTATGCACCTGGAATCCTAGAACTGGGGAGGCAGAGAGAGGCGGATCCCCGGGGTTTGCTGGTCTAGCCAAATGGCTGAGCTCACACACATCTCAAAAACTAAGGTGGTGCGTAATTGAGGAGTTCACCTCATGTCAGCTTCTGGCCTCTGCGCGCGCACACACACACACACACACACACACACACACACACGTACACTTACATACACATACGTGCCCATGCATGTATGAACACATATGCATGTCCACACAACACACACATAGGTAACATTCAAAGCGATGAGTAACACAAGGTTGAGTTCCCATCTAGTCTTGGGCAGTGAGGAAGGCTACTTGAAGAAGACATGGTGTAATTTTAGACCTGACAGTGGAGCAGAATTGGCTGGGGAAGAAGATGACCCTGTAGACACAGCAGACAGTGTGCAAAGAAGCATGAAGGCCAGCAGAGGCAGGGGGTCTGCGGAGTTTAAGTCATAAGTGGAAGGGATGCATTGGCATTGGAGGGCTGGGCAAGGTGCGTGGGGACAAGAGAATGGAGTCCCTTAAAGACAGGGGCATGGGAAACCACCAATAGTTGTTCAGCTTCTTGGTCTATTTGTCTTGTTTCTAAAGACCCAGCACCAGCATCCTAGCAGGCATCTGGCTGTTAGGATGGGCATCAGTGCCCTTCAAGGGGAATTCAGCTAGCTCTTCACAGGGTGGCCTTGTCTGTTCTTCCCTGGACCTGTGAGGGCCCCACAGGCCTCCCCTGGGTTGAAACAAGAGAAAGGTGACTTAGGAAGAAGCTACAGAATGGAAGTCAGGAGCAAAGTCAACAAGTCATTGACATGAAGCAGGTAACTAATGTTTCTGGGAGCCCACCCACCATGCTTCTGGAGAGATGGGTGTTGCCCTGTGTGTTTCAGCCTTAGAATGCTCAAGTGTAATAGGAGTGAAGTTTTTAAATTTTTATTTTTGTGGGGATGGACTTTATGGCCTTGTGCCAAGCCACGTCACACCTCCAGGCCTGTTGTTTTTGGAGACAGGCTGGTAATTATTATGAGCCCAGGCTCAGCTCAACCTCATGATCCTCCTGCCTCTACATACCTTCTGAGTGCAGCCACTGTGGCCAATTAAGACATTTTAATAGACCTTGCTTTCTGCTGCCTCTCTCCTCCTCCTCTTCTTTTTTCCCCCAATAGTGATAGATATTAGTACCAGTCAATGATTTTTTTCAAGGATTGAGAGAGAATGAATGGGTGCTTCAGAGCCTCTTGCCTCTGTAAACAAATTCCAGATACATGCACCACTTTGAGCATCTGGCTTTATGTGGGTGTCAGGGAATTGAACCCCAGCCAGTAGGCTTTAATGACTGAGCAGTCTCCCCAGCCTCCTCCTCTGCTTTTTCCTCTCTTTACACTGGTCTTGTCAACTAGGGTTGCTGGGCAATGTTGGCTATTGGTATCCTGTAGGCAAAGGCCAAGGATGTTGTTAAACAGCCCCTGACATGTTCAGGAAGTTTCCACAATAAGGAATCACACAGCCCCAACGGGGCCAGGAGACCTGCTCTTGTCCCATCTGTCAATGGCTCACCATACTCCATCCTCATTGGACTTTCTTGTTAATTCTGGACCTGTCTCTAGAGCTTTGCATTTTGTCTTTCCTCTGTCCCTCTGATTATATCACTTTCACAGGAGGGGAGGCAGTATTGAGGAATGAACCAAGTTCTCACACATGCTAAGAATATAGACCTGCATTTCTTGTTGTCTTTTCATTTCTTTTTTACAGACTGGGTCTCAATGAATTGCCCAAGTTGGTCTTGAACTTGTAATCCTCCTGCCTCAGACTTTCAAGGAGCTGGGATGTTAGGTCTGGGACATTACGACCAGCTTAGATCACTTTCTGTCTGTTCTTGACCAGATTCTCTTGCACACACATTCTATCTCTCTCTACTTCCTGAGATGCTACAGAGTCTCTCTAGAGTTTGAGTTAAATGCTTTCTTCTTTTGGACTCAATGAGACTTTATATCTGCCATGGACCACACAGCATTATGCATTATTGTTATAGTATGTACTATAAGCATCCTCACTCATTTTGACTTTATTTATATATATTTTAATATTTTATTCATTTACTTGAGAGAGTGAGTGAGCACATATATGGGTGTATTAGGGCCTCTGGCCACTGCAAATAAACTCCAGATGCATGTGTCACTTTGTGAATCTGGCAGGCAGAATGCAGCAAGCCTCTCGCACAAACTGCTTCTGGCACAGTCCTGACAAAGTTCTTTCTCCCCCTTGTAAGCCAAACCTCACAGTCCATAGTTCTCATTACATTCAGGTCTTTCAACTCTGACCAGAATGATCCATGAAGCTGTACTCACAACACTGTGAGGCATCTCTTAGGCCAAGATTTCAAGTCCTTCCACATTTCTCCTGCAGATCACTTCCAAAAGCCCAAAGCCACAAGATCAGGGTTCTAGCAGCAACAGATGACCCCGCATCCTGGTACCAAAACTGTTGCGGTCAGCTTTGTAGTTGCTGTGCAGAAAGAACCCAAACAAAAGTGGCTTGTGGAGGAATGGATTTATTTGGCTTATGGACTCGAGGGGAGACTCCATCCTGGCAGGGAAGATGATGGCACGAGCAGAAGGGTGGACATCACCTCTGCCACAGTACTGGAAACAGCAGCAGGAAGGTGTGCAAATACTGGCAAGGGGGAGCTGGCTTATAACCCCCATAAGCCCACCCCAACAACACAGCTCTAGTGAGGTTCTAATTCCCGAATTGCCATCAGCTGAGGACCAATCTATCAGAACACATTCATTTGTTTGTGGGGGACAACTGGATCAAACCATGACAGTATTCCACTGAACCCCAAGCTTACCAATTAGGCTAGCCTGTGAGCCCAGGGTCCCTCTGTCTCCCCCTTCCCAGTGCTGGGATTACAGGCATAGGCTGCTGCACCCAGCTTTTACCTGGGTGCTGGGGATTCAAACTCAGGTCCTCACGTTTGCATGGCAGAGGTATAACCATCACGGTTTCTTTCCAGCCTTTTTTAAAAAATATTTTGAGACAGGATCTCACGGAACCCCGACCATGGCTCACTGTGTAGTAGCCAAGGATGATATCAAACTTCAGGCTCTCCTGTTTCCACAACCTGAGGGCTGCGATTTGAGCTTCTGTAGTGCTGAAATTGAGTCTGTAGAATGCATGAGAAAGCTATTCAAGGCAACCAGTGTGTTCTCTGGCGATCAGGACTTTGGGATCACATATAAACCCACATATCTCTTCAATCCTTTCCTCACCTTACCCTTCCAGGTGAATTTTACACAGATAACCTTCATCTTCCAGGTGAATTTTACACAGATAACCTTCAGACTTTTCTGAAACTCAGAAATGCTCTGTGCCCGTGACCCCATTTCAATCTTACATCTCTGACGTCTCATATGCAGTAACGTTTTCCATTTCACAGCAAATCTACTTTGCGGCTCTGAACACAATTTTCTCCTGCTGCTTCCTGTCACTGGTTTCCTTATGGGAACAGAAGCAAGTGTGTCGCATGCATGTCTGCCGAGGCCCCATTCATATTCGAAGTGTGATCAAATCTTATTGCAGCTGCATTACCCCATGGAGGGAGCAATCTGGTTCATGCAGTACCAGGACCCAGCCAGGCCCCAGCACTCTGCAGACTCCTTGCTCACATTGGGTTTGTAATAGCCACCTGTTGTATAGTAATTTTATCCAAATGCAAACATTTCATCCTAGAGGAATTCTAATTAAGACCCAGGAAATAAACTAAACTTACAAGGGCCAGGAAGTTAACAACTCACAAGTTTCAGGATGTTCTCAAAACCTCCAAAGTTCCAAGGCCCCCTCCCCAAGGTTATATAAGCAGTAACAGCTGCTGGGGAGAAGAGACTCCAGCTAACCCAACTGTCTATAGGCCGTCAGGGGGCCCCAAAGATACAGCTTTTATGAGGGGTCAGCCTTGCTGAGGTGGCCTTGCTGGGAATGCAGCTACCTTTGTCATCCATGATCCTGTAAGTAACCCCAAAGTTGGACTTTGGTAGAATCGTTCCTTTGGTTGGTTGTAGATGCCCTCTCTGGGGTGCCTAGATCTCTGTTGTGGTCAGCTTTCTAGTTGCTGTGCAGAAAGAACCCAAACAAAGCGGCTTGTGGAGGAATGGGTTTATTTGGCTTATGGACTTGAGGGGAGACTCCATCCTGGCAGGGAAAACGATGGCATGAGCAGAGGGCTGGACATCACCTCTGCTACAGCACTGAAAACAGCAGCAGGATGGTGTGCCAAACACTGGCAAGGGGAAGCTGGCTTATAACCCCCATAAGCCTGCCCCCAACAACACAACTCTAGCGAGGTTGTAATTCCCTAACTGCCATCAGCTGAGGATCGATTACCTAGAACACATTCATTTTTTTGTGGGGGACACCTGGATCAAACCATGACAGTCCTCCCCTGGCCCCCACAAACTAATAATCATACATGATATAAATACAATGTGTTCAGCTCAACTCTTAAGTCCCCACAGCTTTCAATTGAGCCATAATACCAAAAATAAACCCATAATGGCACAGAACATTCACACTGCAAAACACGAGGCATAGGAAAAACAGAATGAACCAATATAAGATTTAAAACAAGCAGGGCACCATCAATCTCTGTTCATGTCTCCCCAGGCAAAGTCTCAACAACACCTGTTGAGTGAATATCAAATACAAGAGCTGGTCTAAAGCCTTGACCTTGACCATTGAGAAATGGCAAAAAGGCCGGACGAACACAGACCTTGGGCCTTACAACCTTGAGGTCTTGGCTTAAAGGCATTCAATAACACGTCTCAATTAGGATGGAGGGCAGGTGTTTGGGCACACTAGAGTCTTGCGGCTACAAATGAACTCCAGATGAATGTGCCACTTTGTATAACTGGCATTATACGGGTCTGGGGAATCAAACCTGGAATGCAAGCACCTTTAACTGCTGAGCCATATCCCTGGCCTCCTTGATGAGTTTTGAGTGTCCTCAGTGTTTACTGACATCTCCTTGGAGGAGGTTCTCAGACTGGCAGTGAGAGAGAGCAGCATTCATGTTTAATCCGCTACTTCCTTGGCCACTTCCGATGTAGTATTTCCTGGGAAGGTGTATTCTGAGGCATTGTCCATCCCACAGAGACTGACTGGAGCATTCACGACCCCACAGAGATTACTGATAACTCCACAGAGGAGGTTCCCTCAGTGGAATGGGGTGGAGGAGAGAGGACATAGAATGTAACCTTTATGGGGCCAATTTGCAGTATGTTTGTATATTAAAGTTCCCAATAAAAAATTAAAAATAAAGTACCCAAGACAGTGCTACAGTTCTCCAAATAAAGCTTTAGCTCCAAAAGGGCATCTCGTCTCAGCTCCTTTCTCTTGGACCAGGCTAGCCTCCCTTGCTACAATCAGCAAGCCCCTGCCTTTGTCTCCCAGCGCTGGGATTATAGGCGTGCACCAATGCCTGACATTTTGCAAAGGTTCCGCGGATCTGAACTCAGGTCCTCATGCTATGCTCGGCAAACACTGAACCACTGAGCCATCATGTCCCCAGCCCTGGTTTGCATTTTGTGGTGATGGCCAAAGCACAAATACGGCTGGAGTTGAGCCTGCAGAGACACGTCCTGCCCTCTTTCTGTAGCCTTTAAATTAAGCTCGTGGTTTAATTCAGCTCTTTGAGAATGACAGCCCGTCATGAGAGCAAAGGCACACAGGAGAAGCAGTGCTCAGTGCCACGCTCCTTAGAAAACAGCTCTGGCCCTGGCTAAGCCGTCCTTGTGCTCCAAGGTCACAAGCCTTTGATGTTGGGGCTGCTTTCCTGCAGGAAAATGCCAGCTCCTGGGTCCCCACAGGCACCTGGCTCCCTGGCCATGTCCCCACTCCTGGTTCTGAGAGGACACTGTCTTTATGCCCAGAGCCTCTTCTGAGATTTTGCCTTGTTGCTGCAAATAGAGGCTGGCACTTCAGAGCACGACCTGGGAGCCAGACTCCAGAGATCCAGTCTATTCCACTTGAGCAGCTGCACAGTCGCCGGGTCTCCTCAGTCTTCTGGCATTGGAAGATGGGCAATCGGCTTATTGGGTTGTTGGGAGGGGTAACTGAACAAAGACAGCACATAGTAGGACCTCAAGAAGTATCACCTACTATGACTAACTGGCGATGCTGAATTCCACTTTTAGTTCAAGACTCAGCTCTGCTTTTCATTGGCTCTGTGGCTTTGGGTGAGCGACTTGATTCCTGTAAGTCATAGTATAGTGTCCCAGCAGACAAATGAAAATCACAACTGTAGCCAAGCATGGTTGTGCACGGCTTTAATCCTAACACTCGGGAGACTGAGGTAGGAGCATCACCATGAGTTTGAGGCCAGCCTGGGCTATAAAGTGAGTTTCAGGTTAGCCTGGACTAGAGTGAGACCCTGCAAATTGTTAAACTTGTTGTAACCACAATAACAAAAGGAAAATCTTATTTGTATTTTTAGGTGTTTGTTTTCACATCCTCATTCGTTATTGCTGTTACCTTCTCATTGCTGGCACAAAGCATCAACCCAAAGCAGCTTGAGGAGGAAAGTTGTTTATTTTGGCTTACAGACTTGAGGGCAAGCTCCATGATGGCAGGGAAAACAATGGCATGAGCAGAGACTGGGCGTCACCTCCTGGCCAACATCAGGTGGACAACAGCAGCCGGAGAGTGGGCCAAACACTGGCAAGGAGAAGCTGGCTGTAACCCCCATAAACCCACCCCCAACAACACAGCTCCTCGGGAGGCTCCAATTCCCAAATTGCCACCAGCTGGGACTCAGCATTCAGAATACATGAGTTTATGGGGACACTTCATTCACACCCACACGATTACCTATCTCACTGCTGCAACAAATGCCTGACTAAAGCAACTTAAGGAAGAGAGGGCTTATTTCAGTTTACAGTTCAAGGGATGCAGTCCATCAGGGTGGGGAAGGCAGGATGGTGAACAACTGGTCACGTTGCATCTGCAACTATGAATGCAGGTGCTCAGCCCGCTGTCTTCATTAGATCCGCTTAGGACTCCTGCTCACGTATGGTGAGTCTTCCTACCACAATGAACCTAACCTAGAAAATTCTTTTTGTTGTAGTTGTTTTTTCGAGTAGGGTCTCACTCTAGCCTAGGCTGACCTAGAACTCATTCTGTAGCTCCAGGCTGGCCTTGAACTCATACCCATCCTCTTACCTCTATCTCCCCAGTGCTGGGATTAAAGTCATGTGCCACCATGCTCGGTTTAGAAAGTTCTTTACAGACATGCCCAGATGTTTCTATGGTGATTCCAAATCCTGTTAAGTTGCCAACCGAGATTTTACCATCTTCAGGAAAAACTGTCGTTGGAGCATTTATTGTGGATGCCCATGAATGCTTTTTGTGAGCGAGTCTGGGTTTTTGTGCATCGGCTGGTATCCAGCCCGGTTAAACTCTCATGTGAGGATGCAAACTGGGAGAGTTTCTACCTTCGCTGCACAGCGGCGTTTGCGCCAAGGACTTTAATATTTTATTGCGTTTTTTGTGATTACTGTGTAAAACCAAAATGCAAGAAGTGCTGATCCTACCAGAGAAGGGCACGAGCCTCATAAACTCACTAGAACTGAGCCAGAGAAAGGGAGAGGAAAGAAGACAGAATCCTAGGTGGCACCCAGGAGCGGCTCTTTAAGCCAGCTCACCGCCTGTCACCCAACGGTGAGGGCACAAATCAGAGCACATGTTTGAAATCAACATGCGTGATGGAAGATTCAGGAAAATGAGGACAGACTGTGCATGCACTCTCTTTCCCTCTGCTGGCCCAGGGGCTGGTTATTCCAGTTGTGTACCCACTTCCTATTGTGCATGAAATAAACGAGAAGGCTGGCTCTGTGTAGAAGCGAGTGGTGACACAGATGTTTCATACATGCTGGATGTCACCATAGCTGTTCTTTGTTGCTGATATTGTATGGGTCTGCATGTTCCGATGTGTGCATGTATGTGCGTGGGTGCACATGTGTGTGTGGATGCCGTAACTCCTCTTCTCCCCTCCTCTCTTCTCTTCTCCCTTTCACGCTCCAGTGGTAACAACACAGCTTTAAAAACTTTATTTTTGCACATGCATGTGTAGTGTGTGTATGTATAGTGTATGTGGATGTGTGAGCCCGTCAGCACACGTGCAGAGACCCGAGGAGAATGTCAGGAGTCCAGCACTATCACGACTCTATTTGATTTTCTTGAGACTGTTGTCAGTCAGACTAGCTGACCAGCAGCCCTAGTGAGTCTCCTGGTTTTTCTTCCCTCAGGCCCTGGGGTATAGGCGTGAGAGGCCATGCCTGGTGGTTTTGGGGGTGACCTGGAATTCACTCTGTAGGCCCAGGTTGGCCTGGAACTCAAGGTAACACTCATTCCTCAGTCTGCCGAGTGCTGGGATTAAAGATGTGTGTCACCATTCTTGGCTCATGTCTGGCTTTTTACTTGGGTGCTCTTACCCGCTGAGACATCTCCCCAGCCCCACAACTTAGCTTCTGAGTCAAATTAATGCAGCTAGCTAGCAAGGCCCAGGGATCCACCAATCTCTACCTCCCCAGTGCTGGGATCACAAGCACACACCACCATAAGCCAGCATTTTTAAAAAATTTTATTTTTATTTATTTATTTATTTTTCTTAAATATATGTTTATTGTCCATAATGAGTTACATTATTCAGTGGGCAAACAATGAGTTGTTATCCCCAGTTCCCCAATGCCCCCCCTCCCCATCCCCAATCAGCTGGATATCCTCCTCCGTGGGCCGTCTGGATCAGTCCTTGTGGCAGGCGACCTTGGATAGCCTAGTACTCAGCCCGGTCCTCCTGGCCCAAGTGTGTTGATACTGAAGGGTGCCATGCCTCTGGATAGTCTCCCCCACCATGGCTCTTACAATCTTTCCGCCTCCTCTTCCGCATAGTTCCCTGAGTCGTGGTGGATGAGTATTAACATAGCCAGCATTTTTATGTGCATTCTGGGGATCCAAACTCACGTCCTCATGCTTGGGAGGCAAGCACTTTACCAACTAAGCTCTCTCCCCAGCCACAAAGTTACTATTTATTGGGGGCTTTGTGGGTGGGTGCCTGATGCTGTGCTACGTGTCCCATTGAGTCTTTGTCTAAATAGCCACTGAAAGCAGGGGCTGTTGCTCCTTGCATTCTGCCAGGGATCAGGGTCTTGGTCAAGTAGCTTCACAAGCTAGAGGGCTACAGAGCAGCTCTGAATCCCAGCCATGCTCCCGACTCCCATGAACTGCAGTCTCTTTGCTCGTAGCACTGGGACAGCCATGAACAGCAGCCAACCCTGTGACAGGTGCACCCTGCAGATGCATGTTAGCTCCCTGTCTGTGAGGTCAGAGCCATCATCACCCCCAGTTACTGAGGCAAAGACTGAAGCATTGCAAAATTTCTCACAGCAGGAAGCCACTAGAAAGCCTCTTCCTAGAGCACAAGAGCTGGCCACGCAGTGTCCTGGACGCACTGCCCGGCCCATGACAGACCCTCAAGAAAGCAGCATCTGACAGACACCAGCAGGCCAAGGCTTGAGCAGCTCCCAGGGCTCAGCAGACTCTCTTGTCCAAGAGAGCCACAGGGGAGGCTTGGTGTAAACTGACTCATTAACTCCAGACAATAGTAAAAGACAGATGAAGCCTCCGGAGAAAGAGATGGGGACAGCCATCGATTAGAGGTCAGTCTTGCTTCTTTCTTCTCAGCCTGCTGGCTGACTTCAGAGGGCTCATCTCTCTGTGTAATTAAAGAGCTAGCTGGACTGTCAAGCACGTTCCTTCATTCCCCCATCAGTCACCACCACGGGCCGGGGGTGGAAGGCAGACATGTGATAAGCTTCAGATCTCCTCCAGCCATGCTTGGGATTCCCCCCCTCCAAAAAAATCCAGTCTTGAATTTCTGAAGCCACATGCCACCTTCTTATCTTGTTGCTCTCCAAATTTCACACTGGCATCTGTGGCTATTAATTGTGTAAGATGGGCTCAGTTGCACACTTGCTGAATGGGGCCAAAGAAGGCAGAGGACAGAGGGAAAGAGGCTGGTGACTTGGGGCCATGGAGAGACACATCGTGCCGTTCTCTAGTCCTGTAAGTTATGGGACAGGGAGCTTAGCTCTTTGGAATTTCTATTTCTTTATCTGTTCAGTGAGCATGATCACTGAGGCCTCAGGGCAGCTCTGAGGACTACATGAGACAATACTAGAAGTACCTGGAACATGGCAGATACTAAAGAAATCGGACATTTGGGGCTGGGGAGATTGCTCAGTGGATAAAGGCCTTGCTGCTGGGATTGTAAGCATGCATCATCACACAAGGCATTTTTTTAATGACCAAGTGGCTATTCTGTCACTGGGCATAGATATCTGAGTGTTATTGACACCTTTATCATTTCCCACCCTGGAGGGTTAAAGGGGAAGACTATTCCCTGAAGTTTAACACCAGTGATGCTGAAATCAAGGCACTCTGGCCCACTAGTTTGTGAAGCTACTTGACCAAGACCCTGCTCCCTGGCAGAATGCAAATGGTTAACAGTCCCTGCTGTCAGTGGCTGTTTAGATCCAGAGTCCACAAGGCACCCAGCACAGCAGCAGGCAACCACAAAGTCCCCAATAAATAGCAACTTTGTGGCTGGAGAGATAGCTTAGTTGGTAAAGTGCTTGCCTCCCAAGCATGAGGACCTGAGTTCAAATCCCCAGGACCCATGTTAAAAAATACCTTGTGGGGTGATGCGTGCTTACAATGCCACCACTGGGCAGGTATAGACTGGGCCTTGCTCACTAGCCAATGAGAGAGCTTGTCTCAAAACAACAACAAAATCCCTAAAAGGTAGATGGCACCTGAGAGGAATGACATCCGAGGTTGTCCTCTGGCCTCCACATATACATGTATTCATGTGTACCTGCACACACAAGACACCTGCGCACACACAACACCTGCACACACAGGCGCATAGTGGGATTTCGAGTAGATGATGTGTGTTAATTGCGTGGGCATAGTGAGCCCACAGAGAACAGTGGGGACATGATGATGGTGGAGTGTTTGGTTTTCATGAGATCCTGTAGTGCCTCCAGGGTCCTTCTCACAATCCACAACGGTCCCATCCCCTCACACCTCTGTCCTAGCCTACTTGCTGTTCCAAGCCATTGTCATAATTCAGAAAAGCAACAAACCAGCCCCTGGAGATGGGGAGATGCTGACAGTGAATCTTGGGTCTGCTGACTTCCCTGGGGTTTCCTCTGTACTGAGGCAGGGGGCCAAGCCTGACACCTCCTCTGAGGTTTTCTCTGCACTGTTTCTAAAATTGATCAGCATGAGTAGTTCTTGTAATTGGAACTTAGATTTGTTTTCCTGGAGGTGGGGGGGGGGGGCTATTTTTTCTCTTTTCCCAAGCCTATGTGGACTCTTAAGTTATAGGGATCTTATTTTCTCTTTCTCAGGGAAGTATACCAGCTGAGTTTTCCCTTCTCTTCACTTAATTATTCCTATGGGAGAGAGAGAGAGAGTAGCTTTTCTGGTAGCTCAAGCTTGTCTTTTATATTATTTTTTTGTGTGTATGTGTGTGTGCATGTGTGTGCGTGTGTGTGTGTGTGTGTGTGTGTGTGTGTGTGTGTGTGAGGGTGTGTATGTCACAGCATGCATCTGGAGGTCAGAGGACAACTTTGAGATGCCTGTTACCACCCCTCATCTTTAAGACAGGGTCTCTCGCTGCAGCAAATGAACTTCCAGACTGCAAAGGAACATCAGCCTGGCTGGTCCATGAGCTTTAGACTCTCTAGTTAGGCATGTTTGGCTCACAGATGCATGTGTCACTTTGCATCTGGCTTCATGTGAGTGCTGGAGAAGTAAACCTGGGCCAGTAGGCTTTGCAAGCAAGCATCTTTAATTGCTGAGCCATTTACCTCCCCAGCCCTTAATCTTTACTTTTGTGAGGCCTGTTGATAAGAACTGTCCCCACATTGGGGGACAAGAAATAAAGCAGAAAGCTGACACCTTTAATTTCCAGCTGGTTCTCTAGGACTGACAAGAAGAATGATGGTTTGTACTGAACTGGCCACAGTGGAGCAACTTTGGAAAGTCCCCTGTGGTCCATCTCAGGCTGCAATAGGTTGGACCAATTGGGCACATGGGTCAAAATTGAGATATTTTTGAATATATATTTATTTACTTGCAAGAAGAGAGAAAGAGAGAGAGAGAGAAAAAGAGAAAGAGAGAAGAAACAAATTCCAGATGCATGTGCTACTTTGTGCATCTGGCTTTATGTGGGTCCTGGGGAATCAAAGCCAGGCCATCAGGTTTGGCAAGCAAGTGCCTTTAACTGCTGAGCCATCTCTCCAGCCCAGGATATATTTTTTTTTCATGTGTGTGTGTGTGGTGTGCATGAATGTGTTTGTGCACATTCATGTGTGTGTGTGTGTGTGTGTTTGTGTACAGGCCAGAGGACAACCGCGGCTACCATTCCTAGGAACATCTTTCACCTCCTTTGAGACAGGCTCTGTCATTGGCCTGGAGCTTGCCAAGTAAGTTAGATTGACTGGCCAGAAAGCCCCAAGGATTCCTGTCTCCATGCCTGGCATTTAAAAAATATCTTTACTTATTTATTTGCATGGGGAGAGAAAGACAGAGACAGAGAGAGACAGACACAGAGAGAGTCAGAGAGAGAGAGAGAGAGAGAGAGAGAGAGAGAGAGAGAGAGAGAGAGAGAGAGAGAGAGAGCCTCTTGTCACTGCAAATGAACTCCAAATGAATGTGCTAGTTTGTGCATGAAAGAATCAAACCCCAGGCCATCAGGCTTTGCAAGCAAGATATCTCTCCAGCGTCATCCCTAGCATTTTTCATGGGTATTGCTGTATTCACCTGGCACCAAGAACCCAACCAAAAGCAGCTTGTGGAGGAAAGGGTTTATTCGGTTTACAGACTCCGGGGGAAACTCCATGATGGCAGGGAAAATGATGGCATGAGCAGAAGGTGGACATCATCTCCTGACCAACAGAAGACAGACTACAGCATCAGAAGACTGTGCCAAACACTGGCAAGGGGGAGCTGGCTACACCACCCTTAAGCCTGCCCCCAACAACATACCTCTCAAGGTTCCAATGCTAAAATGGCCATCAGCTGGGGAACAAGCATTCAGAACACAAGTTTGTGAGGGACACCTGAATCAAACCACCACATTCCAGCACCAAGGACTGAACTCAGGTCCTCTCACTCTCAAGGCGAGCATGGGATGTGTGCTTCTGTATACACATGCATACATCAGACACACACACACACACACACACACACACACACACACACACACCACATAATATACACACATGCAAGCCTGAATGAGCAAAAAAGGAAAAAAATTCTCCAGCCTGTACAAGTATGAGGATCTGAGTTTGGATCCCCAGTAACCAGGTAAAAGCCTGGTGCAATGGTGTACCTACAATGCCAGTGCTGGGGAGGTAGAGGCAGGAGAGTCTCTGGATCCCTGGGGCTAGCTAGCCCAACTGGTGAACTCTAGGCTCAGTTAGAGACCCTGTCTCAAAAAGGAAGGTGGAGAGCTACTGAGAAAGAAACCTGGTATCAATCTCTGGCTTCCACACACATGCGCACACATATATAGGTACACTCACATATTAATGTGTAGTCACATACATATGAACACGTATGCATACACACATGGCTAAAAGAATTCTCTAAAGTGACAAATAGGTCAATCACTATTGGTGATTGGTATGATATTTACACACACATTAATTAATATACATGTGTGTACATATATATGTGTGTATATGTGTATGTATATGGCACTTCCTGCCAAGTCACTTAACAGGTTTCAGAGGCTGAGTATTTAGCTGTCAATGGACCTGCTCTGCAGTTCCATTTGATCCAATGGGGTTTGTTTATCTTTCATAAATCATAATATATACCTATATACATTCACAATTATTATGTATCATTTAAACATTAAAAGAAAAATAAAAAAATTTCTCTGAGCATCGTGAATTAATGATGTAATCTGCATTTGTATCAGACTGTGTACCTCTGTTTCCCAGGGCCCAATCACTGTGCCCTGCAGGAATGTCTGTGTGGTTGGATAAATAAGTATTAAAATAGAAACTCTGCTCTAAGGCTCACTTTAAATATGTATGGACTTCTGAGGAGTAGGCGTGGTGACAGTTACCTCTTTGTTGTTGCAACAAAACTCCTGACCAGAAGCAGCTTATGGGAGGAAAGGGTTTATTTCTCCTTACAGTATCAAAGGGATTGTCTCATCATGGCTGGGGAAGTACAGCAGAGCAGGAAGCTGGCTCGTGTCCTCTCATTTCAGCAAGAAGGAAATAGTTCAAGTGAGCTAGCTAGCTAACACCCAGTAGGGTTAGACTAAGAATCCCCTAGGGACACACTTATTCCAGCAAGATCCGTCTCCCAAAGGCTCTGTCAGCCTGGGATTAAGTATGAGGCTTAATCACAAACACTATAGTAGGAGGGGAATGGGAGGTGGGGTGGAGGAGTTTCATTCAAACCACTTAAAGCGGTGTTAGTTCTCACTCTAAGCCTCTATCTTTTTTTAATCACTTTGTTTAAATGGGCTTTGGGTCTTAAATGTTGCCTATAAAGGGAACTTGAGTTTATTAAAATTGATTTGCCAAATGATTTTAATGAAAATGAGATAAATAGTGCCCCAGAAAAGACTGTACCTAAAGAGAGAAAAAATTAGCTCTTGTTCATATTAGTGACGTTTATAGGGAAGGATTTAAAGGGAATCATGATCATTTTGGATTAAAATATGAAGTCTAAAAAGTTATAAAAATACAAATGCAAAGTTGACTTGATTTATTTTATGCTTGGTGGGAAAGGAAAAAGGACCAGGGATGAAGGAGGAAAAGAAGAAGAAGGAGAAAGAGGAGAAAGAGGAGGAGGAGAAATTTTTTGAAAATCCCAACATTAAAACTTCAAATGGCTAGAACATAATGTTCTTGGGGGAAAATGTCTTTTTAAAAAACATTTTTATCGGCTGGAAAGATACCTTAGTGGTTAAGGCACTTGCTTGCAAAACCCAACAACCTGAGTTCGATTCTCCAGTGCCCATGTAAATAAAGCCAGATGCACAAAGTAATGCATCCATCTGGAGTTCATTTGCAGTAGCTAGAGGTCCTGGTGTGCTCATTCTCTCTCTGCTTGCAAATAAATAAATAAATAAATAAATAAATAAATAAATAAATAAATAAATAAATAAATAATTTTAATTATTTATTTATTTGCAAGAGAGAGAGGGAGGGAGAGAGAGAGAGAGAATGAGCTACCAAGTTTAATTAGGGTTGCTTTCATGAGCATGGGTGGACTTTGCTTACTGGAGCATAGGCCATCTTGCTACCATTTAAACCATTGAAGAAAATGTCTCCTCCTCCCTTGGCAACCATCAACTGCCAGTAACTCCTCAGGGAGGGATGGAGGTCTCATGAGACAGCTGAGTTTTCTTGCTGGAAAGGATGACCCGAAGACTGAGTTGGCACTTACACAAGGCAGGTGTGCTCCTATTCCGAGTGTGGCTGGAAGAGGGAATCTCACTTCAGTCTGAGCAGGAACTCCTGTCCCCTCTCTGCCTCTCAGGGTGATGGGTGAGCGCTTGTGTGCACAGAGGCCACAACGAATGTGTTTCAGGTGTCTGTAAGCACATGAGATCTGCACAGAAGGGGCGTCTGTTTCTCAGAGCGTGCTTATGTCTTTCTGTGTGTTCGGGGCATGGTATATTTTGGGGATCACTTTTTGCTTCTGTGTATGTGTGCATGCAAGTGACTGCATGTATCAGAGTGCACATGTGTGCTGCTGTGTAGAAATAGGTGGGCATAGTGTGGTGGTGTGTGTGTGAGCCCGTGTGAGTGTGTCTTGTATCAATAAGGAAGCATGTACACAGACATCCCCATCCCCACTTCCTGCCAAGCATTTAACAGGTTTCATAGGCTGTGTATTTAGCTCTCAATGGACCTGCTCTGCAGTTCAATTTTCCATTTGATCCAACGGGGTCTGTTTATCTTTCATAAATCTCACACTGGCCACTCCAGCTCTGCCCATTCCCACACCTCTCATTGTTCTCAACACTGTAGCGTCTTTTATGAGGTTTAATAATCTGCCTCAGCCTCATGGGAAGCTCATTTCTTATTGGGCTGTCATCCTGTTTTGCTGGCCTGGACTTAGAGGAGGCTGGCTTCAGTAGCAGGTGTCCAGACTTGTCCTGTGAGCTGTCCCAATACAGTGATAACCTTGGATGGTGGCGAACTTGGCATCATCCTTGGCAGCCTCTGGTATGTGAGGCATAATGAGAGATGGGCTTTGGATTACACGGAACCATTTTCAATTTGGGCTTTGGAACTCACCAGACAGGTGACCTTGGGCTAGTCCATTCAGAACTGTTCTGTCATTACAAATTCTCAGTTGTGAGCATAGAAATAACTCATTCAAAGTATTAGCTGAGTGTGGTGGTGCACACCTGCGACCCCAGCACTTGGTAGGTGGAGGCAGGAAGATCAGGAGTTCAAGTTCATCCTCAGGTACATAATGAATTTGATGGCATGTTGGGCTACATGAAACCCTGTCAAACAAAAACAAACAAACTCAAAGTATCTTTTTTACATAGTCAACGTATGAAATGTATATTGCTACAACATAAAACCATCTGAAAAATGGAGTGATTTAAAATCTATATACACTGTTACACTATTGAACTCACACAAGATCTGTCCATGACTGGGTGTATGACTCTCAACATCTCAGTGTGGATGGGGAGGGGCTCATGAGGCCCTGCCCCTCCCTGAGGAGCTATTGGCAGTCAAGGGAGGGGAAGTCATATTCTTTAGTGGTGTAGCCACTGGTCACTCACCTTCATTCCAATAAATGACTCCAACCCACGTTCACGCATGCAACACTGATTAAACTCAGTGGGTCCAAAAAAAGTCATGAAGATAGGAGTCAGGTTATTTGAGAAGGAGGGATTCAGTGGGAATGGAAGGAAGGGGGATAATAAAGGGAACAGGGAGAGAAACAAAATGTGGAAATCTGTAGAGCATCTTAAGGCTCGGCTCAGAAGGGGTGTCATGAATCCCATTAAATGTTAGCTAATGAATCAGGTCACTAAGACATTGCAGGCAGAGTGATGGGGGAAGTAGACTCTCCTTCTTTTATTTATTTACTTTTACTAAGTATGAGCTTTGTATGAACAAGTCATGTGTTGGTACCACCATTTCCCTCCTCCCTGCCCCCATTCCATTAAGAGCCTTCCTCAGCAGGATTGCTGGTATGCTCCATGGGATGGAGGGCGATGTGTTTGAGCAGCAAGCAGTTGGTCATTGAGGTGGGGAATGCCTCTGGATATTCTCCCATCCTGGCTCGTACAATCTTTTCATGCCCTCTTCTGCTCAGTTCCCAGAGCCATGTAGGTGAGTTTTAAGTCTGCTTTCGTGTTGAGCTCTTTGCAGCTTCTAGATTTCTGTGTTGGGATGTTTTGAATATTATTGGTGTCTGTTTTCATCATCCTGGCACAGGTTGTCAGGCTTGCTGTGGAAGCAGAACTCTTGCTCATCTCTCCACTTCCTCTGTGGTTTCCTCTGGGCCTTAGCTGATGTGCGCAGGGTGGTTCATCTCCTGCCCAGGGAGTCAGCTATTATTTCTGGTCTTGGTAGAATTAGGTTGACCATGGTTCTCTCTGCCTTCTGAAAGATATAAACAGATTCTCCAGTAGAAGTGAGATCAGCATAGGTCAATTTGGCAATATTGAAATGTGTGCAGTTTCTATTTAGGTCATGGTTAGTCAATGTTTCTCCTTGGTGTCCAGATTCTTGGTCTCCATAGGAATTTGCCTTGGATCATTAAGAGACGTTCCAGCTGAAAGAAAATTTAGTGGGAAGAAATGAACACCTTGACCCTGTCTCTGCATCACCTTGAAAATTTCCCTCTGCTAATCTCATCCCGCCTCAATCTCCTCCTCTTTCCCAAGCCCCCACACTTAGCCCCAACAGCTTGCCTAATTCTATTCTGTGCTTTATTTCTACCTTTATTCTTTTTCT
>PVHP010031597.1:12500-20889 GCA_004024765.1 Zapus hudsonius | reverse complement strand
GTATGATATCTGGACAAAGACGTCAACAAATAACCTCATTACAACTGCTGCCTGGCTGATAGAATCATTCTGATTTCAAAAAATTAAGATCAGGAAAACTGATCAGTACACTTAGAATCAGTAACCTGAGGGATCCAAAGAGGGACAGCTAATAACTAGATAAAGTGACTAAATGATATTTGCATTAATCCAGGCCAAAGATGAGAAAGATCTATGAGAGAACTTTAACAGCATAAGAAATGGAGACATGGAGGTATAGATACAGGAGGAGGAGACATCAGTATTGAGGCTATGAAAGGAATTAAAAAAGCTAAATGAAATAACGGTTAGTGTTTCTATACTAAAGCCTTAGCAGTTGTTCTGTGCCAAACCAAAAAGGTTTACCCTTGGATAATAAATGTTTGCAGTGGCTCATATACATTTTCATGAAATTCAAAGAATATTTTATGACTTCAGAATATTAATAAATTGGGAAATCTAGGTCGATTTAGTTGAATTTTATTCCAATGTTATCATATCATTTTCATTGTCAAAAACAGTATTTCCACCTCTGGCCATACCTTTCCCATAAAAGGTTTTACTATTTTAGATTTATTCTCTTTGAAATTCATGAATAAATAGACAAATTGCACCTTAAAGTTAGCCCATTATTACTGCTGTGCTATGTATTTCACTGGACTAAATAAAATATCTCATATACAGTAGCAATTTATCTAGATGTATATACAAAACTAACATAAATAGGCAAGCACATCTTTAACAGTCATCATTTTAATGTTTTTGCTCTAATTATCCAAGCCTTTGAAACTTTAGACATTGACTATTGTGATATACACTGAAGCAGTAATCTTCCCAAAACAATTTTAAAAGTTACTTGTAATTTGCTCATATTGTATTTTGCTGTACATTTTAATGTGAAATGTAATTCTTTCACTAAATTGCATGATCAGAATTTGAAACACAAAGCTTACTGCTGGTTTACATGCTAAGATAGGATGATGAGCTTAGGCTTCTGCTTATCTCCTCATATTACTTATGCTGATGCATTTTCACAATCTCAAACAAACAAAAAAATAAGCTGAATAAAGCATCATGTTTGTCATTTACCAGTTCTCATAGGGACCTTTACTCTTGGTTTCAAACACAAGCTGCAGAGAATCAAACTACTTCCATCTGCCACTCTTTCAGGCATACATTTATGTAAAATTTTAAATTATCACCAAAAATATCAAATGTACCTGAAAGGAGAGAGAATAGTATAAGTCAGTGTACTGATTACATATTTCAAAAATTATCTACATATGACCCCTCATGCTTTAATATGAGGATAGTTTATACTCGAATTATTATTGCCAACAACTGAAACCTTGTGCCATATACCAGTTCATAGTTGTAAGCAGTAGGAAAAAAGCTAAACAATATTTAAAAATAAAATTACAGCAAATCATCAATAGAAGAATTTGAAAATTCCCTGAGGTAAAATATGCAAAAAAAAAAAACATTGCACCAAAAATCACAGTGAAACTGCATTAAGTGTCATTAGAAGTTAGGTGCCATTTCCACCTCTACCATAACTATCACCAAATAAGTTTGACATCGACCATTAATTTCGAAGCCATTAGCATTACTGAAGTGACTAACATCTAATAAGCATGTCTAACCACAGCTACAAGTAAGGCTGCTTCTTTGGTGAGAGGATAGAAAGTATTCCAAGAATCACAAAGTAGGACATTTCACAGCTTCAGAAGGAAGTGTGGATATTGGTAAGAGATAAATACTAAAACTATCAGACACTGATAGATATTTTGCATACATTCTTGTCAAAACTTGCCTATAAGCTACTATTTTTCCTTATAGTTGAGATAAAGTAATGACAGGTTGCTCAAGATTACACAGCCCCTAGACAATAAAACTTGAGCCCTAATAAAGGTCTATCTGATCCTGAGTCATTGCATTATCTGGAATTTAATTTTGAATAAAAATAATAGTGCTTGCAAAATCCTCCCATTGCTAATCAAACTCATCACTCAAAAGTAAGCCTGAGAGTCATGAACACTGTTAAAGTGACTTTTCCGATGCCATTTCACCTAAAACCCCAGAGAACCTTCTAGTAGATGAGCCTGTCTGATAGGCTTTTGATATATAATGGTGCTTATAAGAGTGCATACTGCACATCGATTGTGAGGAAGGTGGGCATCTGGAACCCCCAAATTCAGACTTTATCATTATTATTTCTTCTAGAATACTTGTTAAATCTAAGCTGTGAGAGATAAAAATAATGTAATATATGATACACATAAATATTGAAAAATCCATGCAAGGAGAAAGGAATGTTAAGGTAGCTTAGCCCAAGGTAGATAATAGGTAAGCCGTCATCTGCACCCTGGGAAGAACACCTTGATTTGTAGCGACATGAAGTCAATCTCAGACATTCTGCCTGAAAGGAACGATTCAATGAAGAATCAATACAATTTAATGATGCTCTTATCACTGAAGTAATGCAGAAGGCTTTCGACATTTGAGTGCTCATGACCTCTTCATGTTTTCATGTTCTACACTTCTTTATACTCCAGTGCTCATGAACTCTTCATATTCTAGTCCTCATATTAATATTTATTGACAAAAGGTGCATTGGTAAATATAGAAGCCTTGGAACCACAAAACTGGAATACTTTTTAAATTACCTGAAAACAAACTCCTAAATGAATCAGATGAGAATATTAAAAAATGTCTCTTTGATTGAAAGAGACAAAAAATCTGGAGCAAAAAATAAATTGAAATAGTGGAAATAAACGATATAATAAGCCAGATAAAAAGTTTTGAGGAAAACCTTACCAATAAAATGAAAGAAGAGACCAGGATATCTAAGCTGGAAAACAAGATGGAATAATTGGGGCATCCATATGGATGAGGTAAATACTAAGTGTTATGTGGGATATTTAAGTTACAAAATGACCTAATTTAAGATTCATGGGAATAATAGAAATTGAATAGTTAGATTCTAAAGGCACAGAAAATATTTTCAATGAAATTACAGAAAACATTCTTAAAGTGTATAAAAAGAAGTGAATCCATGTACATGAGGTATTTAGAACACCAGATAAGAAAAGAGTCTCCCACACCTCAAAATATATCATAATTAAATCAATAAATATACCGAACAAAGAAAGTATATTGAAAGCAGCAGTGAAACACTGCACAATACAAAGGCCGGTCCATCAGAAACACAATAGATTACTCAACCGAAACTTTAAACGCCAGGAGTGTTCTGAAAGAGAACATATTCAGCAAACTGTCCATCATAATTGAAGGAGAAATGAAAATTTTCCATGATAAATAAAAGGTTGACAGTATTTTTGATCTGTAATCCAGTTCTACAGAAGATACATGGTGGAATTCTTTGGAATGAAGAGAAAGAAAAATCCGTGAAGCCACCCATAAGAGGAAAACCTCCGTTGAGCAGGAAAGAAATAGTAAAACCCCAAACATTACAAAATCAATTCAAATACAATAACAGGATATAATACATATCTTTAAATAATTACTCTGAAAATTCATGGTCATTCAAAAGCCACAGGCTGGCTCATTGGATTAAAAGGCAAGATTGTCTCAGTTACTTCCCTCATTTGCTGGAACAAAATGCCCAACCAGAAGCAGTTTAATAAAGAAATGGGTTCAGCTCACCATTCTAAAAAGTAAAGTCAGTAATGATGGGGAAATCATGGCAGGTGCAGGAATCCCCCATCACACCATCATATCAGCAAGCAGGAATCAGAGAACAGCAAGCAGGCCCAGGATACAAAACACCAGTGGCACACTTCATCCAGTAATGCTCCTCCTAAACCGTCCAATAGTGTCACCAACTGACGACTTAATATTCAAACACAGGAGGAGTCTTTGGAGATCATTCTATATTCAACACAAGGATCCATCTATCTGTTGTTTTTATGAAAACCACTTCACTACAAAATACAGATTTTCCCAGGGTAAAGGGATAGAAAACATTTTCCAAGCAAATGTGACTAAGCAAGGCAGATGTCATTCTTAAGTTATATCACAACATAGACATTAAACCAATATGAATTAGAAGAGATAAGAACAGTCACTTCATAGTGATTAAAGTCATAGTCTATCAAGAGGAAATTATGATTCTAAACATATAATCACTAAGGACTGGTGCATCCAGTTTCATGAAACAAATAATTTTGGAGGTAAACCAACATTCTAACTTGATCGTAGAAACAGGGTATGATATCAGTAAACCCTTTCTCAATAATCAACAGGTAATCCAGGCAAAAAAAATAAACAGCTTTCTCAATTGAATGATATAATATATCCATTAAATTGAAATATATACAATTTAACCCAATATTTGAGAATATAGACTATTTTCTTAGACATTTATGAAACTATCTCTAAAAATATATTAGAACACAAAGCTAGCTTAATATAGAAAAATAGAAATATCCCTTTTATTATACCTGATCACAATGCCATAAAACTATAAATTAACACCAAGAGAAACTATAGCACAGACACCAACACATGGAGACCTAAAAAATCCACTAGTTGGGCTTTCTGCTGTGGAATGCGGCTCTCTACGGGCAGGGAACCTCCCACCAAAACCAGTACTCTGAGGGTAGGAAGCCTTCGTCTGGGAAGCCAGTTCTCTGAGGGCAAGGAACCTTCCACAGGGGAAGCATGCTCTCTGAGAGCAGGCAGACTCTAG
The DNA here is from genome assembly GCA_004024765.1 of Zapus hudsonius. Classification (NCBI taxonomy): domain Eukaryota; kingdom Metazoa; phylum Chordata; class Mammalia; order Rodentia; family Dipodidae; genus Zapus; species Zapus hudsonius. The sequence continues at coordinate 16,160 of PVHP010031597.1, read as the reverse complement.
GAAAGCCTGCTTTCCAAGGGGAAAGGTAGGACCAGGTGAACCTACAGTCAGTCCCTGGAAGATTCCACTGATTGGAGCCTAGCCATGCTTCTGGCCACCTCCACAATCCTGTGTTCCTGCTTTGATTGCCTCCAAAGGTCTGGGTGCCAGCGTGTGTGGCATGTGCACCCCAGGCTGGTGAGGGGAAAGGTGCTTTTGGAGCCTGTGCATTCTGGGTGCCAGTGTGTCCTGGGGCCAGTCTGTTCCAGGTTGGTGAAGAGAGCAGCATGCTTGGGGACTGTGGTCTAGGGGCAAAAGTGTGTGCAGGGCCTGTGCATCTTGGACTGGTGAGAGACCCAGCATGTTTGGGACCTGTGCTGGGAAACACAGGGGGAAGAGGGGAAGTGCTACTGCTCTGGAACACCTAACATAGAGATGCAAGGGACAACAGTAATTATAACCTGAGGAGATTTCTGACCTCCAAAGCAACTTTTGTACCAGCTACCAGCCCAGAACTGCAGGCACACCTGGAACCTCTGAAATCCTAGAATCAGTGGATACATCACCATTCCCAAACTGAACACTCACTGAAGACCCTACAAGGGCAACTATTGCCCCTCCTTAAGAAAATAGTGCTTTTATCCCAAGATGGGGAGACCCCAATACAAAAAGCAGAAAACACAATAAGTTGAGAGCCCAAAACCAAGATCACCTAGTACCATAATAGAAGTCACTGGTGACAACATAGAGGAGACAAGAAGAGGGTTACAGTATCATAACTATATGTGCACCAAGTACAGGTGAACCATATTTTGCAAAGCAAAACTTGAAAGCAAAAGAGAAATAATCTCCAATTCCATTATAGTAGGAGACTTTTTAATACTCTTCTGCAATCACTAGATAGATCATCCTAACAGAAAGTTAGCAAGGAAATAGATTTTTTATTGTCCATAATGAGTTACACTATTTAATAGGGAAACAATGAGTTGTTATCCCGAGTTCCCCAATGCCCCTCTTCCCCATCCCCATTCTGCTGGATATCCTCCTCCGTGGGCCGTCTGGATCAGTCCTTGGGGCAGGGGACCATGGATAGCCTAGGAGTCAGCCCAGTTCTCCTGGCCCTTTTATGTTGTTACTGAGGGGTGCAGTGCCTCTGGATAGTCTCCCCCACCCACGGCTCTCACAATCTTTCCACCTCCTCTTCCGTTCAGTTCCCTGAGTCCTGGTGGGTATTAAGGCTGCTTTATTGTTGAGAAATTAGGGGTCTTTGTGTTGAAAATTGTTGGTTTCTGTCTCACTGGCTTATCCTGTGTTGATTGAATGGCTGTGGCTTTGGGTCCCTTGTTCATTCCATCATTCTCTGTGGAGTTCCATATGGATCCTCCACAGTATGTCTGGGGTGGCTCATCTCTTGCCAGGATCTCAGCTATCAGCCTGCTGTCCTTTGGTAGGGTTGGATGGGCCACAGCTCTCTCACTGCACTCTGAAAGATACAAACACAATCTCCATCGGAGAGTGAGATCAGTATAGTTTAACAGAGATACACATTTTTGGATTACCTAGATTCTATTTTTAGTAGCCTCTCCATCAGTCACTCGCCTAGTACATCTCTCCTTGGGGGCCCAGGAGTTTGGGTTCCAGTGCATATCACCCTAAGTCCCCAGTTCCAGTTAAGGGATCCTCCTCATTAAGTGGAATATTTGGCCAAATTTAAAACCTGTTGATTGCCTCCCCTGGGCTTAGGCTCCTCCATTGCACAAGTGCTCCTTTCTTGGTTCGCTGTTTTCTCCCAGTAGGAGGTATGGTCAGCCTACTCAGGGCAGCAGACTGTTTCATGCCGATGATCTATGTTTACTTCAGCTGTCATTGACCAGCTTCCCCTGCCAGCTTGTGCAGTGCCTTCCAGCACTACACTAACTACCATCTGGGGACTGGTTACCATTCCGGACCTCGAACGGTCTCTCGATGCTGATCAAAATGGCATTCTGTGATTTCTTCAGCAACAGGGTATTGCCTCAGGCCTGGGGAGGGCATTCAAGAGCTTTGACAGAATTCTTTCTTGATTTTGGAACCTCATGGGTCACTTTGGTCAATAGCTCAGTGAGAGAAGGAACCAGTGGCTGGGACCAGGGGTTGTCAGACTGATCAATTATTCACAAGCTTAGACTCTCTCCCCTACTATTCATGGCCCCTCTTGCCAGTCAACGCCCACTACTTGCTCAATAGGTTACATTATGCTTATGAGGATTTTATAATTTTGAATCCAATTTGGTTTAGCCTCATGCTTAAGCCATTCCCTTCCCCCATCCCTTACCCCTCATTCATAAACTCTCGCTTCTTTCTACTAGTCTGCATAGAGTTTACAGTTAGCCTGGTTAAGTACCACATATGAGGGAGAAAATGTGGTGTTTGGCTCTCTGTTCTTTTGAGAGATTGCTTAGTAGGATCTGCTCCAATTCAGACAATTTTTCCTTATATTTTGATATGCCATTTTTCCTTTCCGCTGAATAGAATTCCATGGTGTAAATATACCGTAGTTTTGTTATCCATTCCTCCATGGAAGGGCATTTTGGGTGATTCCAATTCTTGGCTACTATGAATTGAGCTGCTATAAACATAGTTGCACAAATGTCTCTATCCTGAGATGTGACATCTTGTGTGTAGATGCCAAAACCCCTTAGATCAATTAGATCTAATAGACATCTGCAGAGCATTCCATCCCAATTTTACCAAATACATATTCTTCTCAGCAGCCCATGGAACCTTCTCAAAAATAGACTGCATATTTGAAAATAAAACATGACTCCATAAATTCAAGAAAATTGACCTAAATCCTGGCATCATATCGGACAACATGTGTTAAAACTAAAAAATAACAAGAAAAACAACAGAAACTATATCAGCTTACGGAGCTTGAACAATACACTATTAAACAATGGTCATTCAAGCAATCACAAAGAAAACTGTAATATTTCTTGAACTAAATGATAATGAAATCACAACATACCAAAACTTATGGGACACAATGATGGAAGTCCTAAGGGGAAAATTCATAGCGCTAAATGCCTTCATAAAAAATACAGAGATGTCTCAAGTTAGTATCCTAGCCTATCTACAGGCATTGGAAAAATAAGAACTGTCCAACCCTAGGAGCTCCAGTGAAAACAAATATTTACGATCATAGCACTGATCAGTGGATTGGAAACTAAGAAAGCAATTTTTTAAAAAGTAGATGAACAGAAGAGCTGCATTTTGGAAAAAAATCTTGGTAAGACTCTGTACAAGTTGATCAAAAGGCAAAAAAAAAAAAAGAAGTCTCAATAAAATTAGAAATGAAAAGTAGAGGTTACAACAGACACCAGTGAAATTGGAAGAATCATCAGGATGTACTTCCAAAACCTCTCATCCACAAAATTAGAGAAATGGGAAGAAATGGGTGAATTCCTTGACACATATCACCTACCAAAACTAAGCCCAAAGCAGTTAAATCTCTTAAACAAACCTATTAAATCCATTGGGATTCCAAATATAATAAAAAACAAACTTCCTCAAATATAAAAGTCCATGTCCTGATGGTTTTTCAGTGGAATTCTACTAACCTTCATCCTAGAACTGAAACACTCCTTTTCCAGAATTTTCACACAATTGGAGAACAGGAAATGCTTCCTAACTCTGTCTCTG
>PVHP010031597.1:0-7500 GCA_004024765.1 Zapus hudsonius | reverse complement strand
AAAAGTAAGAATGTAATAATATGCTAATTAATGCAATGTAGCCATTTCACAAAGTACAATTCTTTCAAAATGTCATATTGTATATTGTCAATATATACCTTTTGTCGGTTAAAATTTTAAATTAAAATAATAGTAAAAATCCAAAGATGATATTTTATAAAACATTACATTTAAAGGTAAAAATATAAATATTCACTGTGGGATGATTATAACATCATAATCCCCTTTCCATTCTTGTGTCATTTCTTCTTGCTATATATATTAGCTTATTGATTACTTATATTAACATTGATAACAAATAGATAACCTTCATAAAGATAGATGCTCCATGGAAATGGGCTTAAAATAAAATTATATCATTATTTTTTCCACTTTGTCCTCACAAGATAAAAATTCATAGATGATATAAAGGTGGAAAATTTGAACATAAATTCTTTTTGTAAAAGTGTTCTATTAGATTTCATGACTTTAGACCATGATTGTTAGTATTATTAAACTTAACAAATGCCTACATTTTATTTGTTAGGGTGTTTATAACTAGGAAGTAACGACTCTAATCCTTTTATATAAGGTTATAACCAAAGTCACAGAGTAAATGAAATATTCCATTTCCTTTCAGCTGGTATAAATGTCTCCCTGTTGATAACACATGCATAGAGGCGATGATCTTCTGTGTCAACTTCCCACAGTGACTGCCTCAAGCTTTGCTTTGAATACCTCCTTCCTCAAAAAATGTTCAGAGTCTCCTCTTTCTGATTAACAATATCCATAGAAAGTAACTTTCTAATTTTATTCTACACTGGTACCCATTCCTTGTCCATCAGCTTTTGCTTGCTTTTCCTCAAAGATTTTGTAGTTTTCTTCCTTTCTTTGCTTAGTCTCCCAAAGTCAAGTCATTATGAACTTCTACAGTGTACGTCAGCACCATCCTTAATGGATGGTAACCAAGTCTGCTGTTCTATATATTCATCCCAAGAATACGTTCATGTACAGGCAACAATACCTGCATTTAATGAGCTTATACTGAAAACAAGGAGGAAAAGGTAAACGCTAGACATAACTAATATGAGCAACGTCTTTGAAATAAAAAGAGGAGACCAGAGAGACATAAGAGGTCCAGGTTGTGAGGCTCATGAGGGAAAATCACACTCGATCTAAGAAAAGGAAAGAGAGGGAGAAGAAAGGGAAGAAGGGCACAATACAAAAAACTAGGGAAATTCCTGTGGAATTAATTTGTGTTTTTATCTGTTAAGGGGGGATATTTTGTTCAAGGATAAGCAATTGCAAATGAGCACATGTTAAACAAGCATGTGTCACTGAAGGGATTCAGACACGTGTCACAGACAGGTACTGCTTAAAGGATCAAAAGCAAAGGACAGCTTGTCAATGTGGGGGAGGTTGGAATGAGTGTAGTTGATGATATGGGGGGAGCACTTAGACCCACTGTACTAAGTCAGGATTTATGAAGTCAAATGTTCATTTTTGGATGGGGGCTATTCATATGACTGTTTCCAGTATCATCACTTCTTTCAACCCCCTTTTTAATTTTATTTTTTATATCTTTATGAAGAATAAGTATATACATTGAATGAGCAAATCTTGTGAATGTGTCCCCGTTGCCCTCCTCTCTGTCCCCTATCCACTGGGGTCCTTCCTAGGTGCATATACTGGATCTGTCCCTAAGTTAGGGGGTATGAACTGCACTAGAGGGAGACAGTTTTTCTTTCTTTCTTTTTTTTTTCTTCACCCTTTGTGTATTGTTGCTGAGGGGGCAATGTCTCTGGATATTCTCACCCACCATGGCTCTTACATTCTTTCTGCCTGCTCTTCCCCTCAGTTCCCTGAGTCATAGTGGGTGAGTTTTAAGTCTGCTCTTTTGTTAAGATCTTAAGTATCTCTGGACCTTTGCTCTGGGTTGTGATGGGTATCGATGGTGTCTGTCTCATTGACCTTCCATAGGTTATCAGACTTGCTTCTGGGGCTCATCAAAAAAATGGGGTACTGGAGATATGGCTCATCAGTTAAGGCACTTGCCTGAAAAACCTAACAACCTGAGTTTGATTCCCCAGTACCCATGTAAAGCCATATGCACAAAGTGGTGCATGCATCTGGAGTTCATTTGTAGTGGCTAGAGGCCTTGGTATACTCATTCTCTCTCTCTCTCTCTCTCTCTCTCTCTCTCTCTCTCTCTCTCTCTCTCTCTCTTTCTCTCTCTCTCCTTGCAAATAAGTAAATAAAATATTTCAAAAAATAAAGCAAAAAACCCTGGGATGGAGAGGAGTTAGATACAATGGTCACAAATGGGACTGATTAGGGATGAGTTTATCAACAGACACACCAAGCACACACCAGGTGAGTACAGAAGAGTGCAAATATTCTGTCCTTGGTTTATCTGACTTGTGCCACATGTCCTAGAAACCGAAAACAATGAGGGAAAAAAGAATGGTGTAAAGAAACAAAATGCTAATTGGGTTTTAACTCTGGATCAGTTACTCTGTTAACCATTTACATATGCAATTTATCACTTGTTTTCTCTGGAAATTCTGTAAAAATAATACTACTTTAAACTAAAGGATTTAATATCTTATGGCAACAAAAAGTAAACTGAGTTTTAAACAAAGCATACCACTTTACTCAAATAATTACTATAAGGGTGAAAAATACTTTCATAGTTCAAAAAGTAAAAAATAATTTTAAGGCTAAACTAGTCAAGGAGAGCTTCTGAGATGACCGTTGCTCATGAGTGTCCTTTGTGATTTACAAGTGATTTGTATCTACTCTAATGTTCTCATCTCTACACATCTTCCCTTAGTAAAAATTATTAACTAGAACGTTTCCATACTGGTAATTAAAGGATGGTTAGATGATACTAAATCACTTAAGAGTCACCCAAAATGTAAAACAGTACTCTCCCATTAACAGAAAGCAACATAAAATTCAATAGCATAATGTGATGACTTATTTATTTCTAGCTATGCAACATGGGCTTCCAAGTGCACTGAGATGCAATATATTTCTTCCGGCTGCCTCACTGATTAAAAGAAAAATTAAAAAGTTGTTAAGATGATGTTAAAACCAAATTAATAGCAAACTTTGACCTTTCCTTTGATAACTTATAAAGAATGAAAAGAAATGGGTAAGGAAGTAACATTTATACAACATAATTCATAGCCTGTTAATGCTCTTCTGTTAGTGCACCAATTAAAACTTTAACTTATACAATTTTAAAAACACTGTAATGCAGGAAACCTTATGGCAACCCTAAGACTTTAATTGGATGTTTTTTTCAGTGCTGAGTTTGAGCCCAGGGCTCACACCTGTTAGGCAACGTCTATTCAACTGAGCTATAGTCTCATCCCAAACTGAAATTTTATATGAGGATAGAATCTGAATATTTACTGAGTTTTAACTTATTTCATTATCCAGAATAGTCAGTCAGAAATGTTCACTAGTACATTGCTATTGAACCACTGGGTTTGTGAGAGATAAAACTGACCAGCCTAAGATCATAGACTCATGGAGGAAGTCTCTGGATGCATGATCATAAGAGAAGGAGGTGCTTATGTAAGGACACTCGTGAAGTGACATGGAGCTATTGCTCTAGAGAACCTGCCAAAGACTATAAGGTATATAAAAAAGGGATTTCTAACCAGCTGAGAGAGAGATGACCGTGCAGGTGATGGAGGCTGTGGAAACAGCACTTCTTACTGGAGGTGGAAGAGAGAAGAGCTAAGAATCCAGTGGGATGGGGAGGGGGACATTGGGGAATTGAGGATAACAACTCATTGTTTGTCCACTAAATAATGTAACTCATTATGGACAATATATAATTTTAAAAAAAAAAGAATCCAGTGTAGTGTTTCAGACCAGAGAGCAGAAGAGATCAAAGGGAAGACCAGCTTCTCTAGCCCTCAGTATTACATAATGTCCCAGGAGCTCAGAGAAATTTGAAACACATCATTATTAATGTCAATAGAATACACAATGTAGAGGCAGAGATGAAATTGGGAAATACACCAGTGAACAGGGAGGCAAAGAGCACAGACCATCAAATCACTTTGTTTCAATATTAAACCTGCCAATTCAAGTAACTTACAGAAAGATATTGAAAATAATATTTTCTGACCCATTTGACATGAAACCACACAAAAAAGTAGGCTGTACCTTGTCATTGGTTGGCTGTCTTAGTCAATCATTCAATTACTAAGCACTTACCTCATGCCTCTTACTCTGTTAGATACTGGAGCCTTTGCTGCCTCCGTTACCTCCTGCAATAGTAGAGAGTTACAATCCAGAAGACCAGAGGGGAAGTCCTCAGCAAAGGAAATAGAACAGAACTGTTCCTAGAAAGGGAAGGACACTCTTACTCAATGTTCCTAAATAATCAGAAAGGCTACTAGTAGTTGAAACAAAGAAAAAAAGTTGAATTTTTAAAATATTAAATCTGATTCAGGGAAAACCTTTTCATCCAATCACCCCAGAACTTATTGTCTACACTTCCCTTTTGAACTGTCCTTCTGATGCAAGATTTTGGGGTTCAGGTGGGGTCTTCTAAACTTACCAACCTTAATTTTGCATCACATGGCAGTGAGAGAGGCAGAAACCAGCATGGGCAAGCCCTTACAGTCGACTGAAAATGTATTCATTTGTCAGACTTAGGTCTGTAAGGACACCTGCTTGGTTTGCAGACTCAGAGGGTTGACCCCCAAAGCTGGCCCACGTAGGTTGTGAACGGAGGCAGCTGTAGGTGCCACAATGCTGGTGGATGGAACTGGATCAGAGTTGAGTTTCATTCCTGGGAAGGTGGGTGGCATCTTCTAGGCTCTCCCTTTGGGCTCCTGTTCCTCACTGAAACACCCCCCCAAAGCTAGCTTTTTCTGGGGTTCTTTCACTTCTTAAAGCCAATGATTTTCCTCACATCATTAAAACCAAAGATTCAGATTACTTTTCTCTAATTTTCTGACCTTATCACAACCTCCAATTACAGAGACACAGTTCTCTTTCTCTTAAAAGAAATAAAAGCACATGGTATATTATAATACTGGTGAATCTTTCTGAATTTATGGGAGGGGTAAAGTTATTCTATGAAATATAGATTATAACTAGCAATAAATTGCTAAAATAACAATTCAATGGTACATGGGCTAATTGAGAAACACAGAAGTGGGTTAGACTGGAAATTGGTGAAAGCACATGCAAAAATGATGTATTCCACACTCTGTTCTTTATAATCATTTAGAGTGCCATTACCAAGACACGATGTCCCAGTGGAACAGTACAGGCAGACTTCCTCCATAACTCTTTGAATACTGCAACTTGAATGAAGTGACTAGGAAATCCCTTTCCGTTCCCATCTTTTCCTCCCTCTCACGTCAAATTACCTAAGCCTTGGCTTATTAGACTCTAGCACAGTGAGGATCGTGAAAAGAGCTCCCCTGTTTTTACCATACAAAACACTGCATTATAATATTCAAGTGACATCACATCTACACTTTAGAAAGCAGGTTTAGGTATTTTCAAAAAGAGCTATGGACAATTGCTGTCCATTCTATAAAATATTGCCATAGTAATGACTGTAAAATACCCTTCATCAAGTTAGTCACCTGTCACTGACAAGTCTTCAAAGGTTTTCATGGTCAGTAGTGCAAACCCGAACTGATTGGTGCGCAAGTCACACTCTGCACCCCCAGAAATTTCAATCTTACAGCCCAGTGTTTCTGCGCTGCTGCCTTTTCTGTACATTTTATTATTTCTTGCGTCCTTGGTGAATTGCACTTGCCTTTCTACCCTCTACAGTCTTCTTACCTGATTTCCCAATGTGCCCAGCTTGAATTTCTCCACAAAACCTTTTCAGTACATTAATGTTCAAAGTGACCTGTTTCTTCAGAACTACTAATCTTAATTATCTGTACCATTTGGTGATGGTAATAACAATATCATGAAATCCTGTGCATTCATAAAAGGGAGGCTGACTTTGAGTGGGTGGTGATGTTTGATGAATCCTCTGCTTTCGCATTTTGAACTCTTGCTACTTCTTTAACTCCCATGATCCTCCTTTTCATCTTCCTGGTTCACAAATCTTATTCCATTTGTAGGGTCAGGTTCTTAATAAAACACTTGGCCTTATAAAAACGTACCTAAGAATTCTCTACTTTATCACATATTATTTATTAAGGTATTATTTCCAAACACTGTATATTAACTGAATTATTTATCACTATGATTGCTTAAAATTTTTATAAATGAACCCTATATGAAATTATAAGGACCTATATGAAATTGCCAAACACATACAGATAGCATGCACAAACAAACTTCTTAATACTTGTCAAATAATAGTATAAAAGAAATATCAACCACCTTCACCAAAAAGAATAGCCTAGGTTTGAGCCTTCAAAGCAGACATTTTAATACAGTTATAAAACTCTTCTTATAATCATCATTTTCCATGAAATAAAAGGAACATTTTTGTCTGTATCCTAGGTGGATTTCAAGCAAATCCACCCACCATTCAGCAATGCATCCTGAACCATTTTACCCACAGGGGACACTTCTCCCTCCAAGTCAGGGCTGGGATGAATCTGTCTCTCTCTCCTCTATTTAATTAGTGAGCCTTGTTTGGATTTTTGAAGAGGCGGGTAGTTTTCTTTTGGAACAATGTGCTACAGAGCTGACGCAACAAAATTTATAAGAGGGATAAATCTTAACAAAACAGTACACAGCCGTTCAATTAACCTGCTTCAAGGAAGCCTAATGTAATTGCAAAAATGCAATCACTTCAGCTGAGGTTATAAGGTTTGAACTTAACTTTATTATATGAGTATAAATGCATCCGTATTAGATGTTCCTTTGGCAACTAAATTCAATATGGGACTAACCAATAAAATTTCTGGGTAATAATTGACAATAGAAAAGTCTGGTAGCTGCTTAGACTTCCAGAATGGATGGAATTATTATTAATGTGGTAAGAATAATATTAAGAAAGCCCAAGTAAAGCAAATGCTCTCAACTTGTGTTCTTTACCATTTTAAGAAAATAGGATGAAATAAGAGCCAGATTGGCAAGGCTGGAAGCCAGACCAAGAGGGAAATTTGATTGAGTATAGGTAGCTTGATTTGGTGGCAAGAGAACTTTCTGAATTTTTCTCGCCACCTCCAAGGAACTGTTTCTACAAAGCAAACCTGTGTACGAATAGGGCATTCTGCTACTACTATCTACTATTCTGTGTAGAGTTTCCGGTTATCCTGGTTAAGGACCGACAAGGACTGATCCAGACGACCCACGGAGGAGGAGGATATCCAGCTGATTGGGGATGGGGGGCATTGGGGAATTGGGGATAACAACTCATTGTTGGCACACTAAATAATGTAACTCATATGGACAATAAATATATATTTTAAAAAAGAATAGGGCATTCTGTGACGGGATGAACAAGGGGCCCACAGCCACAGGATAAGCCAGTGAGACAGAAACCAATGATGTCGACACAAAGACCTCTAA
>PVHP010031596.1:0-20880 GCA_004024765.1 Zapus hudsonius | reverse complement strand
GAGGGGGTCACATGGGGATGATGGGATGGAGGGGTCACATTTGGGATGATGGGATGGAGGGGGTCACATGTAGGTTGATGGGATGGAGAGGGTCACATGGGGAATGATGGGATTCTGGGAGTCACATTGTACTGAAGATTCTGGATGCTGCTTAGCTACTACTCTGCTTCCAGAAGCTTGAGTTCCATGAGTCAATCCTCTTCAGGTTCTTCCCTCACAGTCCACCTGGGTCTTTGCCCCGCAGCAGGGCTGGGGCTAATGAGCTCTGCTTGCACAAGCCTGTGACCTGGAGAGTGAAGCTGCCCTCTCTGGGGCTATTTTCCTGTCTGTAAATGGGGTTCATCGCATTGACCTGTCTTAGAGTTAGCACCTAGCCTGGGCCGGCAAGCTTTGCAAGCAAGCACCTTTAGCCACTGAACCATCTCTCCAGCCTTTCGTGCATTATTAAATTATTATAAAAGTGGCTTAAATTTTTTGCCGCTGACTTGTGTGTCCAAATTTTTTCTCTAAAGATAGACACAAAAAATAGAAGCGAGCCAGGCGTGGTGGCGCATGCCTTAAATCCCAGCACTCGGGAGGCAGAGGTAGAAGGATCGCTGTGAGTTCAAGGCCACCCTGAGACTACAGAGTGAATTCCAGGTCAGCCTGGACTAGAGCGACACCCTACCTCTAAAACAAAACAAAACAAAAAAACGGAAGCGATCACCCTTAAAATTGTTTGATCAGGAATTGTGTATAACTATTTTAAGCATTAGACATCAGGTATGATCAGGGAAATAGCTTATTTATTATGAAACATTTGGAAGTTTTTTTTTTTATTATTAAAGATGGAATTTCATGCAGCCCCAGGCTGGCTTTGAACTCAGTAGGTAGGCAAGGATGACCTTGAACTCCTTGATCTCCGTTCCTCCACCTCCAGCATTATATGCTGTGATTATATACTTTGGCCACCACGCTTGGTTTATTGGATGCTGAAGAGCGATCTCGGGCCTTCGTGCTGGGCACACACTCTACCCACTGGGCCACATCCCCAGACTCTATTTGGAACTTTTATACGACATCAGCATGTGGCATCCTCCTTATTCCTCTGCATTTTATTTCCATCTTAATTACCAACTGTGACGAAGTGTAATTGGGCTGTCTCAGATGGCACACTGCAGAGGGACGGGTTACCCCAGCCTGCCCCCTAGGCCTTATCTGTGGGATCATTTTCTTTGGGCGCCAGAATGTGTAAACTGTTGGGATGCTCCCAGCAACAGATGCAGAGAGTTTCCCAGCACATAGTTCATAGTATTAATTACGCCATTAATGCATTGTTGTCATCGTACATAGACAGGCGTTGTGGCTAGAGCTCTGAGTTAGTTGTTGGAAATTGTGAGGAGAGGCACACTTTCTCTCATCAACTACCTAACGATTCCAACGGAGTCACTTTATCTTTTTTATGTCTGCTTCAAGTGCAGACACTACCCCTCCCTTCCTGCCCAAGGAGAGCAGTCAGGAGACTCAGATCCTAAGTCTCTCTCTCTTTCTCCAAGTCCTGAACTGTGAGCGATTTTTCTGGCTCTGTCAGTTTTTTTTTTTCTTGCACAGTGGTGTGGTATCCAGGCATGCATGTATTTAAATGTTTCTTAAAAACATTTTTAAAAAAATATTTTATTTATTTATTTGAGAGAGAGAGAGAGAGAGAGAGAGAGAGAATGAATGGGCACAACAGGACCATCAGCCACTGCGAATGAACTCCAGACACATGGGCCCTCTTGTGTATCTGGCTTGACATGGGCACTGGGGAATTGAACTCAGGTCCTTCCTGCATTGCAGGCAAGCACCTTAACTGCTAAGCCATCTCTTCAGCCCAAATGAATTGATTTTTTTTTTTTTTTGGTTTTTCGAGGTAGGGTCTCTAGTCCAGGCTGACCTGGAATTCACTATGTAGTCTCAGGCTGGCCTCGAACTCACGGCGATCCTCCTCCCTCTGCCTCCCGATAAAAACGTTTTTATGAACAGTTTCCATACATGCACATAATGTACTTTGATCCTATTCCTCTCCTACTGCCTTGTCTCCCACCCCCTTCCACTAAATCCCTTCTTCTTCCCAGCTAGCCTCTCTTCAATTTTGATATCTGTTTTTGTTTTTCATCACTGTGATGGTGAAGTTTTGATGTCAACTTGACCTGTTGGGAAATCCACAGTCATCTTGGATGGGTCTCTGAGGTTGCTTGCGGGAAGGATTAACTAAAGGAGGAGGTCCCTCCTCCAGACTGCGCCCTTTCTCCAGAGTGCGTGGCCCTCTTAGTAGAGGGCAGGCTGTAAGGACGCTCAGGGAGAAGGACATCTCTCTCTTCCTTCCCCTGCCTGTTTTGCTGGTGTGTATGTGTGTGTGGTGTTAGTGATGGCTTCTCTTTGCTTGGACCTGTGAAATGAGGCCAGCCTCAGTATTTCAGAACTTCCACTTGATCTGTAACTTCAATAAACCCCTTTCTCCCATAACTGTGCCTGGTTGGGAGTCCATTCCAGTGGCGTGTGGCTGACGACAACCATAATGAAACGTCGATGTGCTCAATATCCCGCAGGGCTTGTATAGGTAAATGACAGTCACTGTGAGGTCGTAAATGTCTGTTCTTCCCATCCTCTGGCTCTTACATTCTTTCTGCCTCCTCTCTGCAATGTTCCCAAAGCCTTGGAGGGCGTGATAGAAATGTCTCCTTTGGTGCCTAGCACTCAACAGTCACTTATTCTCAGCACTTGGTATTTAAATTTAAATGGATTAACCTGAGATGATGTTGAAAGCTCAGTTTTCCAGCCACATGAGTCATCCTCCAGGGCTCAAAGCCACAGTCAGTGGCCACCACACTGGACCACAAGGCTTTATTACCTTCACAGTGGTCCCTTCATTCTTACCTTCCAGCCTCTGGGTGGACCAGGTATGGAGGATTTAAGTTCTTTATGTAGTCTTTGCCCAAAAACAGGTATAAGATATCAAAAATGATTATTTGCTTCTCTTCTGGAAACACGTCACTGGCAGTGGGGCATGCACTGGATGGGTTTGCCTTGATGATCCTGAAGCCAGACCTCTGTATATCCCTAGGTGACCAGAAGGGTTGGCGTGTCATAATCAATGCAGAAGGAGAGGAACAGGACCAGGCATGAAGGACGTTAACTCCAGAATTGTGGGCATGGTGTCCATAACATCCTATCTCCTTGATCCTTACCATCTCTGGATATAACTGAAGGAAAAACAGTAGAAATCCAGTTTCTTTCAGGCAGGCAGGTAGTCAGGGACAGAAGCCCAAAAGGGAACAAGGAGAAGCCATTCTGTCCATCCTGGCAAAACTGGGCCTTGGGTCTGACTCTGTCTCTCCAAGTCGGTGGCCAGTGACTGTCCAGCAGGAACTTTCTGCTTCTTCCTCAGCCTGAGTCTATGAACCAATCGGATCTCTGCTTACACACCTGAGCCTGATGATGAGGCTCACCCTGATTGGCTGTTTGAATCATATAAAGGTGGTTACCCAGCTGGCCCAGCCCCTCTCTCTTCCCCTTCTCTCTTTCCCCTTTTTATCTTCCTTTGCCTGGTCACCAGGCCTGGCCAGTCCAGTGAGGCTGTCCCTCCTTCCTGGGATCAGTATGGCTGGGAACGGGAGAATTCTTACTTTGAATTGAATATTTTTCTTCTTACCTTCTATCTGTACCATGCTTTGGGGCTACCTTCTGATTCTGATTCTGATTCTGAGTCCTTCCCTATTTTATTTTAATTTATCTTGGTTTTTCGAGGTAGGGTTTCATTTTAGCCCAGGCTGACCTGGAATTCACTATGTAGTCTCAGGCTGGCTTTGAACTCATGGCGATCCTCCTACCTCTGCCTCTCGAGGACTGGGATTAAAGGCGCCTTCTCTGTTTCTTAATCCTCTCTGGTCTGTGATTTGAAGGGGCTTCTTCTATGTTCCATCTCCTACATGTGTGTGGAACTGCCCCAGCCTTCTAGATATGTTTCCCCTAAATTAACCTCATGAATTATGATTTCTTCCTATAAATCCAGTAATTCATAATTTATCCTTCTAGAGTTCATTTTATCAATTCTTTGTTAAAACTATAATGAGAGCCAGGCATGGTGTTGCATGCCTTTAACCCCAACACTCTACACTCTGGAGGCAGAGGTTCGAGGCCACCCTGAGACTACGTCAGCTAGAGCTAGAGTGAGACCCTACCTCAAAAAACCAAAAAAGGGGGAGTACCATCATAAGATTTGCTCATATAAAGTATCTAATTTTGGATAATAAAGATATCAATTAAAAAATAGGATAATGATCCAAAATTGGGATTCATAAGTTTGGGAAACCTCTCCTGAACTCCAAACCCCTCCAAAATCTTTCATAGTCATTAAACATTTTACAAACATTTATTTGAGAGAGACAGAATAAGAGAATGGAGCACGCAGTGAGCCCGGCCTCCTACTGCTGCCCACATCCCATCCATCAGACGCACCCACCACTTTATGCATCGGGCTTTTTGTGGGCACTGGGGAATCAAACCGAGGCTCTCAGGCTTTGCAAGCAAAGCAAGCTCCTTTAGCCACTGAGACATCTTCTAGCCCTAATTTTTTTTTTTTGGAGACAGGCTCTCATGTAGTCCATGTTGGTCTCCAAAATTTGCTTTGTAGATGAGGCCCTTCTGCCTCTCTTTTTTTTTGAGGTTGATTTATTTTATTTATTTATTTATTTTTTTATTGTCCATAATGAGTTACATTATTTAGTGGGCAAACAATGAGTTGTTATCCCCAATTCCCCATGCCCCCCCTCCCCATCCCCAATCAGCTGGATATCTTCCTCCGTGGGCCGTCTGGGTCAGTCCTTGTGTCAGGGGACCCTGGATAGCCTAGTACTCAGCCCGGTCCTCCTGGCCCGAGTGTGCTGTTACTGAGGGTGCCATGCCTCTGGACAGTCTCCCCCACCACGGCTCTCACAATCTTTCCGCCCCCTCTTCGGCTCAGTTCCCTGAGTCATGGTGGGTGAGTATTAAGGCTGCTTTAAGGTTGTGAGCTTAGGGGTCTTTGTGTCAAAAATTGTTGGTTTCTGTCACCCTGGCTTACCTGTGTTGATTGAATGGCTGTGGCTGTGGGTCCCTTGTTCATCCCGTCATTCTCTGCGGGGTTCCATATGGATCCTCCATGATATGACTGTGGTGGCTCCTCTCTTGCCAGGATCTCAGCTATTGGCCTACGGTCGGTTGGTAGGGTTAGATGGGCCCCAGCTCTCACGCTGCATCCTGAAAAATACAAACACAATCTCCATCGGAGAGTGAGATCAGTGTAGGTTAACAAATATACACAATTCTGGATTATGTAGATTCTATTTTTAGTAGCCTCCCCGTCAATTGCTCCCATAGTGCATCTTTTCTTGGGAGCCCAAGAGTATGGGATCCAGTGCCTATCGCCCTGAATCCCCAGTTCCAGACAAGGGCTCCCCCTCACTATGTGGAATATTTGGCCGAATTTAAAAGCTGTTGATTGTCTCCCCCAGGCCTAGGCTCCTCCATTGCACAAGTGCTCCTCTCTTGTTTCGCTGTTCTCGCCCAGTAGGAGGTGTGGTCAGCCTACTCATGGCCGCAGGCTGTGTTTCATGCCAGTGGTTTCTGTTTACTCCAGCTGTCGTTGACCAGCTTCCCTTGGCAGCTTGTGCAGTGCCTTGCCTCTCCTTTTTTTTAAAACAATCCCAAGCATTTATTTATTTATTCATTTTCAAGCAGAGAGAGAGAGAGAGAGAGAGAGAGAGAGAGAGAGAATGCACCAGGGCCACCACCTTGTGGGTCTGGCTTATGTGGGTCCTGGGGAACCGAACCCATAGCCTTAGGCACTGGAGGCAAGTGCCTTAACCGCTGAGCCATCTCACCAACCCTACCTCTCCTTCTTAAGTGTCGGGACTAAAGGCACGTGCCACCATGCCTGGAAGCTTTTAATTTAAATATCTCTTTGGACTTCCTGCTCTTTCACACTGGTTAAATCAATGCCAAGGATGTATGAAATGATTTCCATCCCAACCCACATCCCCATCCACACTGGGGCATCAGCTGTCTGAAACCCCTTCAGGGACCACACTGCTGAAGCTCCTGAAGGCAGCGTGGCTAGCCTGTGAATTTTAAGGCTTTTCAAGAATCAGTACTCTTGCTATAGTAAGCTGTTTAGACGAAAATACTGGTATGTTTCTTACTGGCACTCGGGTCTTCAATTGTGCATGTAGTAATTTTGTAATTATTACTGTAGCTAAGCTATATTTGAGCCATTTCTCTATTTCATCTTGGGCAAAAGAGTGTGAGTCATCTAGACCCTTCATGGTTGTCTTTGGGAGAACCTCCTCCCTGATCCATTTTGGATCAAAACAGTGTTTCTTCTGGCATTCCTTGTCAACTTTGGAAAGGCCCCATAAGCCCGCCCCCAACAACACAGCTCTAGGGAATTGAACCCGGGGCCTTGGGCACTGGAGGCAAGTGCCTTAACCACTGAGCCATCTCTCCAGCCCCCTCTAGGGAGGTTGTAATTCCTCAACTGTCATCAGCTGAGGATCGATCATTGAGAACACATTCATTTGTTTGTGGGGACACCTGGATCAAACCATGACATCTTCCCATCAAGAGGCCTGAGGATCCCGTCCTCATAATTTCATCTAAATTAAATTTCAACTTTCATCCTCAAAGCCCCAACTCCATGGTGTGTGTGTATGGGGGGGGTTAGCACTTAGATATGTGAATTGGGCGCAGGGACACAAATATTCAGTTGATAACAAGCAGGGCTGTATTTATTTTAAGCTGGTCAGAATTAGATCACTGTTGCTGAGGGCATTTGAGAGAGATGAGCCCCCAGGTTTGGACTCTGTGTGGAATCGGGAGGGACCCCGACAGCAGAGAAAAAGGCCCTCATTTCCTAAAAGTCACACACCAAAAGGGCTGACAGTCAGCCTAGGACTAAATTATAAGACAAAAATAAGATAAAGCCCCCCGGTCTGAAAGCCCTGGGGCCACGGCTGTGACCTAAAACAGAACTTCAGAACTGTGACCTAAAAACTCCTTGGCCAGCTACTGTGTGATATCACTTAACAGCACCCCATCTCCTTAACCTGCTCCCCAGGAGTTTTCTTGCCTTCTGGGTGATGCTTCTCATAGATCTCATCCTGGGAGGGAGGGAGAGGTGTCCATGTTCCGTTCATTGCACGCTATCACCATCTAGTGGCAATAGCCCTTTCCTGGCTCTGAAATCCAACAAGCTCTAGGAATCAGTAAAAGCAGAGAGAAGCCAGCCAGGAAAGGTAGAGCTTGACCTGCAGAATAAACAGAAACCAAGCTGAGAGGCTGGTAGGCCATGTGGAACCAGCCATCCTTTTCTCGGTTTTCCAGACCTGAGACACTTTGCAGCCGTGAAAGCTTTCCTAGTAAAGGAATCTCAGGGGAACAGACCCTATGGCAAGTGTGTCCTCAAAGCCGACGTCCTTTTCTGAAGGGATATGTGGACGTTTGCTAGAATCCATTCCCTGGGTAAAGGTGACCATTCAGGTGTTTGAGAACAGGCTCCAAGCTGACTAAAGCGTCATGGCGGTCCTCATGCTGGAGGAAGGGCATATATGGGAGCCTGGTAACAGCTACAGTTCTATCCCAGGCCTGGCCCACGGTGGCCACCCTCCGTCTGGTGATTGCGTTATCAGAGCAAACACACTAGGTAGTGGAGGAAACTCTGCATTGGTTCCTTGGCCTGTGTGTGAGTGATGGCACTGGGCATCTTTCCTTCGGTCAACAGAGCAAGTCCGAAATGATACCTGTCACAGCCACACACGGCTGGGATGAATCCAACCAAGCACAGTTTGGGGAGGAAAATATTTATTAAAGTAACAGATCGAGAAGAAGTTCCAGAATGGCAAAAGAGGCTGGTCCCCTTTCACAGATCCAAGCAAAGAGTGAAAACCATCACCATCACCTCCAAAGCAAACAAACACACTCCAACTCTAACTAGCAAACAGCTTGAGCTCCAATTGCTCTTTGCATATGTATAGCTGGAATTTTACATCCACCCTGGAATCACCTTAGGGCTGGAGCCTAGGATCCAGCCTAGGTGACACCTCCTCCAGCCAGAAGGCTGGAGAAAACCTTTAATAGACATTTGAGTCTATTGGGGAACATTCAATCAAACTACCACATTACCACATCCAGAAAACAGGAGGAAAGATTAATCCCATCCTTAAGGGATGGTAGTATTTATTATTTCCCTTCTGCCTGGCTCTTATAAAAACCACACAGGGGCTGGAGAGATGGCTTAGTGGTTAAGGTGTTTGCCTGCAAAGCAGAAGGACCTGAGTTCAGTTCCTCAGTATCCATGAAAAGCCAGATGCGCAAGGTGGCGCATGTGTCTGAAGTTCGTTTGCAGTGGCTGGAGGCCCTGGCACACCAATTCTCTCTCTGTGTCTGACTCTCTCTCATGCACTCTCAAATAAATAAATAAAATAATTAAAAAAAACAGACAGGAACTGGGGAGATTGCAAAGCACTTAAAGGCACTTGCTTGCAAAGCCTGATAGCCCAGGTTCAATTCCCCAGTTACCCACGTAAAACCAGATGCACAAAGTGGTGCATACATCTAGAGTTCAATTGCAGCAGCTGGAGGCCCTGTTGTCCCCATTCATCTCTCTCTCTCTCTCTCTCTCTCTCTCTCTCTCTCTCTCTCTCCTCTCTCCTTGCAAATAAATAAAAATATATATTTTAAAACAAGATGAATCTTTCATGAAGACAATAGACAACCAAACTGAAATACACAGAAACTGCTTCTGGTCACAGTTGCTGCACCATGTTTGTAAGTTTGGCATCTTGGCAACTGAAGGTAGTGCCAGCCATGGCCTGTCACCATCAAGTCTTCCCAATAAGAAAGGAGGAAACCGTCACCTGAGATGGACAGTGTGCACACTCACAGTGGTGCCCAGGGTGAGGCTTCATTTGGCACCTTCTGTCGTAATACAGGCTGAAGGGACTGGGCACCCTGATCCACTGTAGCAGTGACGTGATGCTAACCAGACCAGAGAAATAGGGGTGACAAGGCAGGTGAAGGCCTACGTGTGACACAGGTGCTCTAGAAGGTGGGAAGAGAAACTCAGTGAAGATTTGGGGACCTGCCACAAAAGCCATGCTTCTGAGGGCCAGGAAGCCTGAAGCCAAAGGGAAATCTAACCCAAAATCAAGGACAGATTATCTCGAACCCTTCACCCTGAAGGAGGAGCCACATTCCAAGCCTGGAGACTCAGCTTTTCCAGGGCTGAGCAGGAAGGAAGGGGCTTGTGGTGGTTTCAATGAGAAATGCCTCCCATAGCCCCATGGGCGTTCAATACTGGGACCCAGCTGGTGGCAATTTGGAAAGAAAATGTGTCACTCAGGACAGTCCACTGGGTATTCAGAAAAAGGTCACCCTGCCTCCCAGCTTCTGTGACAAGATGTGACACTCCAGATACCTGCTCTGCCAAGCTTTCCCTCTCGAGGCTGTAAACCGACAAAACCCCTTTCTCCCACAAGCTGCTTCAGGAAGGGTGTTTTATTCCAGTAGTGGGAAGGAAGGGAATTGCCGTAGTGCTCTGCATCAGGTCCAGGGTCAGGGTCAAACAGTGCTGACCTTGAACACACAAGGTCATTAGATGTATCCTCCATGTGGCTGCCAGTAGGATTGTCACGATGGAGACCCTTCATGTTCTGGAACAAGGCCTGAACAAGGCCCTCAGAACTGCCTATTATGAGCCGAGTTCTATCTGACCCACCAAATCACAGGTTGGCGGTCCCAGTAGAGACATTGTGAGATAGAAGCGGAACACGTAGGCTTGGGCACAAGCGAGGTCAGAGGGATCAGAAAGCAGCATGTGTCCACAGCGCAAACCCCCAGACCTCCACCCAGCCCACCACTGCTCTGCCTCAGTGCCTTCCCCTGAGCTCATGTCCCTGCTTGGGTCTGATCTGGGGGGGGGGGTCCATATGGACAGCTGATGGAAGAAAAGGGAAAAGGAGAAAGATCATCACAGATGAATCAGCTGCACCCAAGGAGGGATCCTTCCACCAGGGGATACGGCAGGTGCCCCTCTAAACATTAAGCTATGGCTACTGCTCGGCTATTTTGACCTCCTTGTTTAAAGACACCGGCAGAGGAAAGGGTTCAACCTCCTGACAGGGGTACAAAATTCTTCCCTTGTGAGAACCTAGGGCTGCTGGTCCATAAAGAGGCTCTTGGGGGATCCAGTGGGCTTGTCCAAATCTGGTAGCACTTGGGAGAGTTCAGCATCCATAAACCATGAGCCTGGTTACCAAAGACTCAAATTTCTCACAACGAGGCTTGGAGTCAGTCCCCTCAGAGCCAGGCAAGCCGCCCTGAGCAGCAGCAATGGAGCAGCGGGAGTCTGGAGTGGGTTATGGGGGGAGGGTGGAGTGGAGGGCTAGAAGCTGTGACCTTGAGACTAACTGTACTGATGGCTTATCTTTTTAAAATATTTTATTTATTCATTTTTCAAGCAGAGAGAGAGAGAGAGAGAGAGAGAGAGAGAGAGAGAGAGAGAGAGAGAGAGAGAGCACACCAGGGCCACCACCTTGTGGGTCTGGCTTATGTGAGTCCTGGGGAATTGAACTGGGGGCCTTAGGCACTGGAGGCAAGTGCCTTAACCGCTGAGCCATCTCTCCAGCCCACGGCTTATCTTTTGTCCCACCCACCTTTTTCTAAGTGTCCCTCAAAAAATAGACCATTCAAAATGTTGTAGATTTCCCAGATAGGGACAAACTTTATTTTTTTTTAAAATTTTTTATAGTTTTTATTTTTCAACGTAGGGTCTTGCTCTAGCCCAGGCTGACCTGAAATTCACTATGTAGCATCAGGCTGGCCTCAAATGCACAGCCATCCTCCTACCTCAGTCTCCCAAGTGCTAGGATTAAAGGCATGCATCACCACGCCAGGCAGGCAGGGAGAGAGAGAGAGAGAGAGAGAGAGAGAGAGAGAGAGAGAGAGAGAGAGAGAGAGAGAGAGAGAGAGAGAGAGAAAGAATGGGCACATAAGAACCTCCAGCCACTGCAAATGGCCTCCAGATGCATGTGCCACTTGGTGCATCTTGCTTTATGTGGGTTCCTGGGGAATCAAACTCAGGTCATTAGGCTTTGCAGGCAAGTGCCTTAACCACTGAGCCATCTCTCGTCTTGGATAAACTTTTGTTTCATAGGGGGTGTCAGTAGCACAGGGTAAGTTGGCACTGTGGTCAGTAATCCTGACCCACCTTTATGACCCAAGTCTTCATTACCCTAGTGGCTTGCAGTTGAAGAGACTATAACTGCAGCCTCTTGAGGGAAGTGACCTCCATGGAATAAAGCTTCCCATCCAAGTCCAGAACACCTTCTCTGGTTCAGCACACATTGGCGATGATTAATGTGAATATAAAGACACAGGTTTCTATTAAAACAGCCTTAATACTCACCCACCACGACTCAGGGAACTGAGTGGAAAGATTGTGAGAGCCGTGGTGGGGGAGACGGTCCAGAGGCATGGCACCCCTCAGTAACAACACACTTGGGCCAGGAAGACCGGGCTGAGTACTAGGATAGCCAGGATCCCTTGCCACAAGGACTAATACAGACAGCCCACAGAGGAGGATATCCAACTGATCAGGATGGGGAGGGGGGAATTGGGGAATTCGGGATAACAACGCATTGTTTGCCCACTAAATAATGTAACTCATTATGGACAATAAATATATATATATTTTTAAAAAAAGACACAGGTTCCTTACCTTGACTTGGAAAAGGGGACTCTCCCAAAACTTCCTGTGGTCCATCACAGTGAATTTCTCCGTCCAATCTCGCTTCTCCTACCTCTCATTTATTATCCAATCAACTTCCATATGACAAACTCCGTCTCAGAGTTGGTTTCCAAGCCAACTCAGGAATATTATTTCCCCAGCATTCTTTCACCCCACAAGCTCTCTCCTTTCTTTCTCATTTCCTTTATGGATATGTAGAGTGATCACATATCCTGATTTTCTGGGGACAGTCTCATTTGACTTCTCTTGGTCTAGTGACCATGGAACCATTACCCACTTTCGTCTGCCAAAGGAACCCGATTTAGACAGTAATGGATGTGATCATCTTGCTAATTCATCCTTTCTCCATCACGTACATGTTTCTTATGCTTATTACATTTTTACTAGGTGCTGGGGATACAGAATTGAACAAGAGATTCCAATCTACTGAGTCCATGTTCCAAGTTCCTATTGAAATTGCAAAAGAATCTTTTTAATAAATCTAACCATTATTGCTGGAAACCAGAGAAAGGTGCCATTCTCCTACAATAAACCCCGAGGAATTTCTCGAAGATATGTTACAGGTCAGGTGCAGCTGGGGTGAGGGAAGGGTCTGCTTAAACAGGTGTTTCCTTGGCATTCATTTCGAACATTTTCTGCAGATGCAAAGCTTCCTTGGGGCCGGTGGAAGTCCCCCATGAGCATGGCCCCCAGGATGATACTGGGGGTGACGGGATGCTCACAACTCTCCTTGTGGGTCTGAGCCATGCACTGGGTGGGTGCTTTCAGAAGGGGGACCTTCTCCAAGGCTCCAAATAAGCTTCTGGAGATGCCAACATGGTGTGGGCACTGCAGAGGTTGGCCCTAATCAGGGCAGAGGCAGCCTAAATAAAAGGCAAATGCCAACCTTATATTAAGTCCTCATGAAAAGCAACTTTCAGACATGAAGGTGAAGTTCTTTAGTATGGCTTTCTGGAGCTCTGACGACCCTCTTTGCCTTCAGAAACTTCTGGAGCTTAAATCTAAAAAGGCAAGGTATGCACTATCTCTTTACAAAATTTCTTTATTGACAACCTCCATACAGATCCGCAATGTGCCCTGATCATGTCCCCTCCCACAATCCTCTTTCTTCCCTCCAGCTGCCTCTTCCTTCATACAATCCCTCCTTTCCAACTATCCCTCCTCTGTTTTGATGTTATTATTATTGTTTTGCTTTTATCCGTCCTCCATGACAACATTTTTAAAAAAACATTTTATTATTTTTTATTTTTTAAAATATATATTTATTGTCCATAATGAGTTACATTATTTAGTGGGCCAACAATGAGTTGTTATCCCCGATTCCCCAATGCCCCCCCTCCCCATCCCCAATCAGCTGGATATCCTCCTCCGTGGGTCGTCTGGATCAGTCCTTGTGACAGGGGACCATGGAGAGCCTAGGATTCAGCCAGGTTCTCCTGGCCATGCCTCTGGATAGTCTCCCCCACCACGGCTCTCACAATCTTTCCGCCCCTCTTCCGCTCAGTTCCCTGAGTCGTGGTGGATGAGTATTAAGTCTGCTTTAAGGTTGTGAGCTTAGGGGTCTTTGTGTTGAAATTGTTGGTTTCTGTCTCACTGGCTTATCCTGTGTTGATTTAATGGCTGTGGCTGTGGGTCCCTTTTTCATCCCGTCCTTCTCTGCAGGGTTCCATATGGATCCTCCAAGAGATGACTGTGGTGGTTCGTCTCTTGCCAGGATCTCAGCTATCTGCCTACGGTCCGTTGGTAGGGTTAGATGGGCCACAGCTCTCTTGCTGCATCCTGAAAAATACAAACACATTCTCCATCGGAGAGTGAGATCAGTGTAGGTTAACAAATATACACAATTCTGGATTACCTAGATTCTATTTTTAGTAGCCTCCCCGTCAATCGCTCCTATAGTGCATCTTTTCTTGTGAGCCCAAGAGTACGGGATCCGGTGCATATCGCCCTGAATATTTTATTTATTTAATTAATTTGAGAGAGAGAGTGAAAGACACATACAGAGAGAGAGAATGGGCGCACCAAGGCCTCCAGCCACTGCAAACCAACTCCAGACACATGTGCCACCTTGTGCATCTGGCTTTACGTGGGTCCTGGGGAATCGAATTCAGGTCCTTCTGCTTTGCAGCCAAACGCCTTAACTGCTGAGCCATCTCTCCAGCCCCCCCACTACAACATGTTGATGGGTCCATTATCATTCAGGTCACAACAACTGCTGAGAGGCCATAACTGCCTGCACCACCTTGTATCTAGAGGACAGCACCACAAAGCACCCCTCGCTATCCTTTGGCTCTTACATTTTTTTCCCACCACCTCTTCCTCTATGGTCTCTAAGTCTCACAGGATGTGATAGAGATGTCTTGCTTAGTGAGAAACACGCAACTGTCACTTCTCAGCACTTGGTGACTAGTACTCACTCTCATTTGAAAAGAGAACCTTCTCTAACCAAAAACGAGAGCTGCACCAACATATGAGCATAAACATCAATATTTAGAGAACATTTTGATGGGAAGAATATATTCATACATCCGAACGACAGCTTTCCTCTTTAGGGCTTATGACCTTCTCAGCCACAAGGTTGTTAGTATGAGACATGAATTCTCTCCCATGGAGAGGGCCTCAACTCCAGTCAGAAAGCTATTGGTTACTCCTCTAACAGTTATGCCAGTATTGCACTAGTGGGCACATCTTAGGTCTGTGGCTTTCAGGATCCACTGTTGGTTAAGACTGTTGATGACCTTTCTCCCCAGGCAGGCTGTACAGCACTTTTCAGCTCACTGACAGGGAGGAGGCTTCCAGCTCAACTCTTGCTTGACTTCTCAGAAGAGACACTCTAGTTTTAAATGTTTCTCTGAAGGATCTGAACAACAACAAAAATCTATTCCCAGAGCCTGAAAAAGTAAGAATCGCTCAAGCCTGTCCTTGTCTTATTGTGTAGATGAAGATGAAGGAAGGCAGAACAGAGATGTTCCATAGCTCAGACCCAGCTGCAGGTTAAGAGAAAGAGATCGGACGGGACAGGGAAGAGGCACTGGGAAAAGCACCGTTAACAACTTCCAAACAGTGTGCGTCTCTACGAGTGTAGAAAAGACACTGAGAGTTGACACACATTCTGCAAAAGACATTCTTTGAGGGGTGGGGATATCGGGGCATACTATGTGACACACAGGGCCCTTGAACTCATTGTGTAGGTCAGGCTGGCTTGGAACTTGGCCTCCGCCTCCTGAGTGCTAAGTGCATGACCTGATTCTGAGAAAAAGTTCTGAGCAATTATCACAGATTGTGAGCAAACAGAACTATGATGGATAAAACTATACCCACAACTCATCAGACGACTAAACAATACCTAAGTGGTTTGGTCAATGAGACATGTACATAAATGAAGAAGTGAAGCTTATGTAACCTGTTATTAATCCCGCTTTACTGAGAAAAAAGAAAGAAAGAGAAAAATCCAAGCTCCGGTTAAAGTTTTACTTCTACATTGTTGAAGAATAGTTCTGAGTTAGTCATTCAAAAACATTTCTTTTTTTAGATGATGACACCAAAACAAGACTAATTGAGAGGGGGAAGAGATATGAGGGAGGATGAGGAGAGAATTGTAATGGTTTATTGTTTATAATTATGAAAGCTATCAATAAAAAGTTCTTTAAAAATTCTTTTTTTTTTCCAGGTAGGGTCTCACTCTATCTCAGGCTGACCTGGAATTCACTGTGTAGTCTCAGGCTGGCCTCAAACTCACTGGGATCCTTCTACCTCTGCTTCCTGAGTGCTGGGATTAAAAACGTGGGTCATTATGCCTGGTTTTCAAAAATATTTCTTCTGGAAGAAAAGTGCATAGAAACCTCAACGAGGGCCTGGGAGGTTGTCCAGTGGTTAAAGGTACTTGCAAAGCCTGCTGGTCTGGGTTTACTTCCCTAGATGTTCACATAAAGCTAGATAGGTGGGCTGGAGAGATGGCTCAGCAGTTAAGGCACTTGCCTCCAGTGCCTAAGGCCCCGGGTTCAATTCCACAGGACCCACATATGCCAGACCCACAAAATGGTGGCCCTGGTGCTCTCTCTCTCTCTCTCTCTCTCTCTCTCTGCTTGAAAATGAATAAATAAAATATTTTTAAAAAGTGGATGGCATTGCATTATAAGAGGACAGCACTGAGAAAGTCATGAACACAGGACACATTAGGAATGGTGTTCTTCTTGTTCATCTTCTGCAGAGATGGCTCAGTGGTTAAGGCACTTGCTTACAAAGCCTGATGGCCTGGGTTCGATTCCCCAGCACCCACATAAAGGCAGATGCACGAAGTGGCTCATGTGTCTAGAGTTTATTAACAGTGGAGGGATGTCCTGGTATTTCCATTCTCTCTCCTTGCAAATAAATAAATAAAATATTTTTTTAAAGGATGATGTTCTTATCATCCAAATCAGCAATGGACAAACAACTCAACATCAAGGCACACCTGAGACCCAGTGACTTCAACAGCAGCGCCTGTCAAAGCGGCAGCAACAACGCCCTTGGCTGAAATCCCAGTGGAAAAATGAGAGATGCTGTGACTAATTGGCTACCTGGAGGGAAGCAGAATGGCTAGAATCTATATGCAAAAATGCTCAACTAAGCCACCAAAAGAAATGCACATGAGGGCTGGAGGGATGGCCTAGCGGTTAAGGCAGAAGGACCTGAGTCTGATTCCCCAGCACCCACATAAAGCCAGATGCACAAGGTGGTGCATGCATCTGGAGTTCCTTTGCAGTGGCTGGTACTCCTGACGTGTCCTCTGTCTCTCTCTCTCAAGTAAATAAATATAATATTTTTTTAAAAAAATTTATTTATTCATTTTCAAGCAGAGAGATACAGAGAGAGAGAGAGAGGAGAGAGAGAGAGCACCAAGGCCACCACCTTGTGGGTCTGGCTTATGTGGGTCCTGGGGAACTGAACCCAGGGTCTTAGGCACTGGAGGCGAGTGCCTTAACCACTGAGCCATCTCTCTAGCCCTAAATATAATATTTTTTAAAAACACACATTAGAACGAGAGCTAGCCAGGTGCGGAGGCTCCCTCAGTAATACCAACACTCAGGAGGCTGAGGCATGAGGTTGCTGGAGGCCTGGGTCACATAGTAAGCGCCAGGCCAGCCATAGATCACAAGAAACCAAACCAGGGGCTGGGAAGATGTTACTGTGGTTCAAGGTGCTTGCTAGCAAAGACGACAGGCCAGGTTCACCTCCCAAGACATTTATGTAAGGCGGATGCAAAAAGTGACCCAAGTATCTGGTGTTCCTTTGCAGTGGCAAGGGGCCCAGCTGTACACACACACACGCTCACACTCATATTAGAAACTCAAAATCAAAACCAAACCAAACAAAAACAAAATAAATAAACAAAAATCCAACCTCCAAACAATAACACAAAAAATTAAAGCAAAACAAAACAAAACCACTCCCAATAACAGTGAACTACCTTTTCTCCTCATCCTCCCCTCTTCCTCTTCCCCTTCTTTTTAGTCCTTCCTTCCTTCTTTTCTTCCTTCCTTCCTTCCTTCCTTCCTTCCTTCTTTCCTTCCTTCCTTCTTTTCTTCCTTCCTTCCTTCCTTCCTTTTCTTCTACTTCTTCTTCTCCTTCTCCTTCTTCTTCTTCTTTTTCTGCCTCAAGGTAGTGTCTTACTCCATCCCAGGATGACCTGGAATTCACAATGTAGTCTCAGGATGGCCTTGAATTCACAGTGATCCTCCTACCTCTGCCTTCTGAGTGCTGGGATTAAAGGTATGTGCCACCACACCTGGCTAGGTTTTTCTGTATTTATTTTACATGTATGTAATGTTTTTAATCATAACCACCTCCCATTACCTTCTCTTTGCCCTTCTTCCTAGCTAATCCCTCTTCTACCTCCCTCTCTCAGAGTTTAATTAGGTTATGAGTTTAATTAGGATTCCTTGCATGGGTGAAGGGTTGTTTACCAGAGCACATACAACTAACTGGTGGCTACACCCCTGAAGAAAATGTCACCCTCTCCCCCAGCAACTCTTACCTACCATTGACTTCCCAAAAGAAGGCGGGGCCTCAGACCCTCTCCGTCTTCCATGACAGAATGATGGGGTCAGTATTGTTCATGTCTTGTGCAGATAACCTTGGCTGCTGTGAGATTATGAATGCAATAGTCATGTCCTGCCCAGAAGAAAGAAAGAAAGAAAGAAAGAAAGAAAGAATAAGGGTCTCAGCTAGTGCTGAACACTCAGCATTCACTTACTCATAGTTCTCAAAAAGAAATTGTTTAAAAAAGAAAATGTGGAATCTGCATAATTGTTGGAGTTTAGAGTTTAACTCAGGGTAGGGCCCTTAAGAAGAACTCGCAGAATAAAACAAAGCTACCTCCAGGGCAGAAAGAAGCAGAAGAGGAGGAGAGAATAAATTATGGGTATTAAGATATCAAACATACGGCACACTTGAAAAGCCAGAATTAACAGGAGAACACTGTAGATCAATCGCCATCTTTCTACTTGAATGTAAATATCAGAAGGTCATGGGCTTGGGGTAGCTCACCATGGTGCCCCTAGAAAGGTAAGAGGGTGAGATATTCACAATGAATACATAAATGATCATTTGTTTGATCCTAAGAAGTGCTAAAAATGTGTTTGACATAATTCAACACCTATTTGTAAGAACAATCTTCACTACTTAAGAGAAATCTTCATTTAAAAATATATAACACTATTGGGCTGACATCCTGGCAAGAGACAACCACCCCAGGTTTATCAGGTAGCCCCCCAAATGAAACCCTTGAGAGAGTGACGGGATAGCAAGAGATCTATCAGAACAGTTAATCAGTCAACCCAGGATAAGTCAGCATGACAGACACCAGCGATTTCCAACATGACCTAAAGCAGAAGTACAGAGGCCCTTAAGATCTCAACAATAAAGCAGTCTTAAATCTCACCCACCATGACTCAGGGAACTAAGCGGAAGAGGGGTCGGAAAGAATGTAAGAGCCATGGTGGAGGAGAAGATCCAGAGACATTGCCCCAGCAACAACACACAAGGGGGGGAGGAACCTGGCTGCCTCTTGTGCTACCCATAACCTCCTACCCCATGGAACAATCCAGTATGCCCACCGAGGAGGATACCCAGTGGATTGGGGACAAGGAGGAGGGAATCGGGGATACCAACGTAATATTTATTAATACAATGTATCTAATTTTGGACAAAAATAAAGATTTAAAATATGTATATATAACACTATTAAAAACAAAAAAGAAAAGACTAAAAATATATATAACACTAATAATAGTCATGGAACAATAAAAAATCTGTACTAGTCAGCTGTGACAAGGTTTATCTTGAATGCCTCTAGTTTGTCACTGTATTAAAGATATTAGCCAATGCAATAAAGCAAGAAAAATAAATCAAGCATATTTATTGAAGCAGAAAAGGCCAAATTATCACTTAGTATTTGATATTGTCTATTTGAAAAGATCTATATCATTTAAGACCACAATAACTCATATGAACTAAATAGGATGACTGAGTGCATAATAAATATACAACTTCCCTATGTTTTAGCAATAATTGTTTATGAGATATCATAAAAATATACTTATGGTGATAGAGAGATGGCTCAGTGGTCAAAGGTCCCCAGTACTCATGCAAAGCCAGAGGCACAGAAGAGGCACACGCATTTGGAGTTCATTTGCAGTAGCAGGAGACCCTGGAGCCTGCCTGCTTGCCCATTCTCTCTTTCTCTCTCTCTAAGATAAATAAACAAAATATTTTTTAAAAAACCTTACAAAGTACCTAGCAATAATTTAAACGTTTTTCCTGAACTTATATGAGAAATCCTATAAAGTTGTCCCTTAGGATATATATATAAGAGAAAGAGCATAAACCAAGGAAGGCATGATTTCCTTCACTGTCAAATGAATCGCAAATTGCAAATTCTTACTTAAAAAACTCAATACTATATATAGAGAGATGGCTTGCCTGTAAAACCTAATGACCCAAGTTTGATTCCCCAGTGCCCATGTGAAGCCAGATGCACAGAGTGGTGTATGCATCTGGAGTTTATTTGCAGCAGCTAGAGGACCTGGAGTGCCCATTCTTTCTCTCTCTTTCTCTCTCTCTCTCTCTCTCTCTCTCTCTCTTTCTTTCTCTTTCTCTCTCTCCTTGCAAATAAATAAATAAATGAATAAATGTATTTTTAAAATCTCAATAATTAAATATTGAGATTAATGAATGTATTGTGAGATTTCACATCAGAAGGAAATCTACAGGTTAATTATGTTATTGGTGCAATTAACATTTTTAATGACAAAGTTTGATTTCCATTTTTAGTGTATGTATTTTTTTATATTTTATTTATTCATTTTCAATCAGAGAGATACAGAGAGAGAGAGAGTGAGAGAGAGAGAAAGAGAGAGAGACCAGGGCCACCACCTTGTGGGTCTGGCTTATATGGGTACTGGGGAATTGAACCCAGGGCCTTAGGCACTGGAGGCAAGTCCCTTAACCGCTGAGCCATCTCTCCAGCCCGAGTGTATGTATTTTTAAAAATCTTTTTAAAAACTTTTTATTGATAGCTTCCATAATTATAGACAATAAACCATTATGATTCCCTCCCCACCCTCCCTCATATCTCTTTCCCCTCTCAGTCTCTGTTTTGTTTCGGTGTCATCATCTTTTCCTCCCATGTGGTTTCCATTTTTTTAACACGAATCAAAATAAATTTCAGGGCTGGAGAGATGGCTCAGCGGTTAAGGCACTTGCCTCCAGTGCCTAAGGTCCCAAGTTCAATTCCCCAGTACCCACATAAGCCAGACAGACCCACAAGGTGGTGGCCCTAGTGCACTCTCTCTCTCTCTCCTTAAAAATGAATAAATAAAATATTTAAAAAATAAATTTCAATGACTGTGGTTATAGGTCCCTTGTTCATCATTCATTGTCTGCTGAGTTCCTTATGGATCCTCCCTGATATGACTGTGGTGGCTCCTCTCTTGTCAGGATCTCATCCATCGGCCTAAGGTTGGTTGGTAAGGTTAGATGGGCCACACCTCTCTCGTTGTATCCTGCAAAACACAAACACATTATGCTTATCCTGA
>PVHP010031595.1:0-20792 GCA_004024765.1 Zapus hudsonius | reverse complement strand
GACAAGAGAGGAGCCACCACAGTCATATCAGGGAGGATCCATAGGGAACTCAGCAGACAATGAATGATGAACAAGGGACCTATAACCACAGTCATTCAATCAACACAGGATAGGCCATTGAGACAGGAACCAAGGATTTTCGACACAAGGACCTCTAAGCTCGCAACATTAAAGCAGCCTTACTACTCACCCACCACGACTCAGGGAACTGAGCGGATTGTGAAGATTGTGAGAGCCATGGTGGGGGAGACGGTCCAGAGGCATAGCACCCATCAGTAACAACTCACTTGGGCCAGGAAGACCGAGATGAGTACTAAGATATACAGGATCCCTTGCCACAAGGACTAATACAGACAGCCCACGAAGGAGGATATACAACTGATCAGGGATGGGGAGGGGGGGAATTGGGGAAGTCGGGATAACAACGCATTGTTTTCCCACTAAATAATGTAACTCATTATGGACAATAAATATTTTAAAAATTAATTTTGAATTATGTTCAATAAAAACTCTTTTTAAAAAGAATTGAGTTTCTTCTTGGTTTATTTATTTTTCATCATCTTAAGGAAGTTTACATTTATCCCTGGTTTAGCTTTCTTTTCTCATAAATGGATCTTGATTTGTAAGAGGAGGTTGTGGAGAGTTGAACCTAAGAATGTGGGCATGCTAGGAAAGTGCTCGCTCTATCTCTGACTTATACCCCCAGCCCGAATTTGATTTTTATTTTTTGGTTTTTCCAGGTAGGGTCTCAATCTAGCCCAAGCTGACCTGGAATTCACTATTAGTTTCAGGGTGGCCTCGAACTCAGGATGATCCTCCTACCTCTGCCTCTGGAGTGTTGGGATTAAAGGTTTATGCCACTATGCCCAGCTCTATATCTTTTTCATATCACCTGGGAGAATTTATTTCAATGTTGAATGATGGTCTATTTCCAGAAAATGTGGCACATGTTGAAAGTAATGCTCTCTAGATCACCTCACCTACCCAACTCCGCTCTTGACCATTAGTTCAGTTAGCTATCCTTACTAGGTATGACACAAATAGGAATACTTCTCCCTCTTCCTTCTTTTGGTTTTTCGAGGTAGGGTCTTGCTCTAGTCCAGACTGACCTGGAATTCACTATGTAGTCTCAGGGTGGCCTTGAACTCACAGCAATCCTCCTAACTCTGCCTCCCGAGTGCTGGGATTAAAGGTGTGTGCCACCATGCCCGGCTACATTATTTTCAATAAATATGGTGAATGGAAAAAATGATCTTGATTCAAACCCAGTAAAAAAGTAATGAATTTAAGTTATGAGTTGTGTGACTTCAAAAAGGAAGAGGGAAGCCGGGCGTGGTGGCTCACGCCTTTAATCCCAGCACTCGGGAGGCAGAGGTAGGAGGATCGCTGTGAATTCAAGGCCACCCTGAGACTACATAGTGAATTCCAGGTCAGCCTGGGCTAGAGCGAGACCCTACCTCGAAAAACCAAAATAAATAAATAAATAAATAAATAAAATGAAAATAGTGGGATTATTTTTCCTTTTATGATATTTCAATTTAATTTTTACATTTTATTGATGACTTCTATATATAGATAGATAATACTACATGATCATAATCCCCATCATAATTACCACCTTCGATTTCCCCCTTCCCAAGTACCCCTGACACTGAATCTCATCTTTCCAATTAGTCTCTTCTATTTTGGCATCATCATGTTTTCCTATTAATCAGGACTTCTGTAGGGTACCATCAGCCCCTCCCTGTGAGGCAGAGTCCTATGGTCACTTTGTGTCTGGAAGACAGTATTGCAAAGCACTCCTCCTCTTCCTTCGGCTTTTACATTCTTTTTACCCCCTCTTCCTCAATGGTCCCTGAGTCTCGAAGTGTGTGATAGAGATGTCTCACTTAGTGATGAACACTCCAATGTCGCTTTTTCTCAGCAGGATGGTGAGTTTTGAGTCACCCCAGTGGTCACCACCATCTGAAAAGAGAAGCTTCTCTAATCAAAAGTGAGAGTAGCATGAATACATGGTCATAAACACAAGTGGTAGGCATAATATATACATTTAGCCAGACAACAGTAGAAGTTTATCCTTTTGGGCTTATGACCTCCCTAGACACATGGGCTTTTGATTGGGTTGTCAGTATGAGGCAGGAATTTTTTTTTCTTGACTCAAGTTTGATAAGATATATTTTTCAAGGAGTTTGTGTTATCTAATGTAGACAAATTGACATGGATTAGAAGCAAGGTAGCTTTTGTTTGTGGATAGTCACTAGGGACTATCCCAAGGACACCTGGATGCTTCCCTGCCCTGATAGGACTAGAACTCCAGTCTGATTTCATCTCACCCAAGATGGCATAAAGAACAACTTCCTGAACTTTTCCCTGGGTTAGCACCTGTGGGCCAGTCATTCTGGGCTCAACAACGAGTCAAGATTCTTCACATACATTTGGACTTGGCAATGACATCTGAATTGGATGCCTAATTCATATAAATGGACCTGATCTAAGCCTCCCTGTGACCTCTCCAGTTTCCTCTCTCTCTTAGCTGAGGCAAGGAATTCCTCCTGGTTTGGGAGTTTTCCTCACTTACTTTACTTCTCCTGAAGTAGCTTGAATGCATGCCCACATAGCCTCAACTATTTTTTAAAATTTTTATTTGCAAGAGAGAGAGGGAGAGACAGAGACATAGAGAATGGGCATGCCAGGGCCTCTAGTCACTGCAAGCAAACTCTAGATGTACCACTCTACATCTGACTATACGTGGGTACTGGGGAATTGAACCCAGATCACTCGTCAAGCTTTTCAGGCAAGTGCCTTAACTACTGAGCCATCTCTCCAGCCCTCGGGTACTTTTTTACTTATTATTGATAGCTTCCATAATTATAGACCATAAGCCATTATGATTCCCTCCCCACTCTCCCTCATATCTCTTCCTCCTTCTCAATTAGTCTCTGTTCTGTTTCATTGTCATCATCTTTTCCTCCCATAAAGTGGAAGTATTATCAGGCACTGTGAAGTCATGAATATCAAGGCCATTTTGAGTCTGGAAGTTTACAGTGTAAGCAATCCTACACTTTCTTTGGCTCTTACAATCTTTTCCCCACCTCTTTTCTACAATGGACCCTGAGCCCCGGGAAGTATGATAGAGATGTCCCAGTGCTGAACACTCCACTGTCATTTCTTCTCAGCACTATGGTGTCTTTTGAGTTATCCCAGTGGTCACTGACATCTGAAAAAAAGAAGATTCTCTAGACAAATTGAGAGTAGCATTATTATATGGGCATGCTCACTTCTTAAAAAGTGCTTATAAAGCAGTTTGGTGTGCTTAATATATGTATTTAGCCAGACAACAGCAGGCATTACTCCCCTAGGGTTTATAGACCTCCCCTGCCATAGGCTTTTGAATAGGTCTTACTGAAGGCATGTATTCCCTCCTGTGGAGTGGGCCTCCAGTCCAATTAGAGAGCAATTGGTTTCCCCCACAACAGACATGCCACTATTGCCCCAGTTGGCACATTTGGCTTGGCTGGCCCGTCTTAAGGCTTGCAAAGTCCACTGCTATTCACCCATTAATGACTTCTGTCTCCCACAGGGCTGCATGCAGCCATAGGTTTTTCTAACTTTCTGTTAGCTGGTTAACAGGGAGGATGTTTGCAGCTCAGCTCCAGATTGGTTTCTCAGGGACCTGCAGCCCAAGCATATGTGGTCTTCAGCAATAGGGTCTTATCCTCTTATTCTGGTTGGCAACCAAGAGTCTTGGCAATGGCCTGTAATGTTTTTGGAGCCTCAGGAATCTCCCTGGCCAACAACTCACTGGAATGTATCCTATCCGTGGCACTGAAGTCTTTCTAATAATAATCTATGGCTATTGAATGTGCCATTATGTGAGGGAGAACAGGTGATATTTGGCTTTCTGGGCCTGTGTTACTTCACTTAGTATGATCCTTTCCAGATCTATCCATTTCCCTGCAAATTTCATAATTTCATTTTTCTTTACTGCTGAATAGTATAAATGAGCCACATCTTCATTATCCATTCATCTAGGGACATCTAGGCTGGTTCCATGTCCTAGCTATTGTAAATAGAGCTGCAATACACATAGAACAAGCATCTCTAGGGTAGTGACTAGAGTCCTTAGGATACATGCCAAGGAGTGGTGTAGCTGGGTCATATGGTAAATCTATTTTCAGCTGTCTCAGGAACCTTCACACTGCTTTCCACAGTGGCTGTACCAGTGTACATTCTCACCAACAGTGTAGAAGGGTTCCAGCTTTATTGTCACTTGTTTTCTTTTTTTTATTTTTTTTTTTGTCACTTGTTTTCTTGATGGGAGCCTTTCTGACAGGAGTGAGATGAAATCTCAGAGTAGTTTCAATTTGCATTTCCCTGATTGCTAAGGAGGTAGAACTTGTTTTTAGATGTTTACAGCCCATTTGTATTTCTTCTCTTGAGAACTCTCTATTCAGTTCTGTAGCCCCCCTTTTTTAAAATTGGGTTGTTTGATTCATTATCTAGCTTTTTGAGTTCTTTGTAAATTCTGGATATTTATCCTCTACCAGATGTATAGCTGGCAAATATTATCTTCCATTGGGTAGGTTGCCTCTTTGCTCTGTTCCCAGTGTTTTTTGCTGTACAAAAGCTTTTTAATTTCGTGAGGTTCCAATGGTTGATTAGTGGTTTTACTTCATGAGCAACTGAGGTTATGTTCAGGAAATCCTTGCCTAGCATATATGTTGAAGTGTTTCCTCTACTTTTTCCTCTAGTAGCTTCAAGGTTCTAGGTTTGATATTAAGGCCTTTGATCCATTTGGACTTGATTCTTGTGCATGCAGGGAGATAAGGATCTATTTTCATCCTTCTACTATAGATATCCAGTTTTCTCAGCACCATTTGTTAAAGAATATTTTTGTGACTATTTTTGTCCTTTTTGTCAAAGATCACATGGCTATAACTATCTGGGTTTGCATCAGAGTCTTCTGTTCCATTGATCTACCTGTCTGATTTTGTGACAGTATCAGGTATTTTTTTAAATTAAGGTTAAACTTCCTGCTTAAGTCTCCAGAAGCCTCCTGGAGGGGGCATGTGACTGAGGACTAATTTGATTGCAGTCAAAAGGTATCAAGAGAGGTTTGTGTTGTGGAAGTGTGCTTGCTGGTTTTTGGTTGTTTCTGTCTGTTTGGATCTGTGAAAGGGAGCCAACTTCTTCCTCCATTGATGGAACTTCCCCGATCTGTAAGCTTGAAATAAATCTTTTCTTCCCATAAATGGTGTTTGGTTGAATGATTATCCAAGAACTGTGGAGCTGACGACAACATCTCCCTTAATAAATCCTTCATAACTTCTCAGTGTCTGCGTTTTTCAATTCTTTGCTAAAATGCACAAGAACCCCAGGTGTGAGAGGCACAAGCCTGGGAAGTTCTAAGCCCAGAGCCTAGTCTCTCTCCCCCATCATTATGAAGATCCAATCCCACAACAAAATTGGAAAAATATGTTTATTCTCCTACTTCTTAAAAAATCTGTTTAGCCAGGCATGGCGGCTCATGCCTTTCATTCCAGCACTCGGGAAGCAGATGTACAAGGTTCACTATGAGTTCAAGGCCAGCCTGAGACTAAATAGTGAATTCCAGGTCAGCTTGGGCTAGAGTGAGACCCTACCTTGAAAAACAAAAAAAAAAGTGTTTTATTAATAAACATGTTCTTTGCTCCTATTATTTGTACCTTCCCTAACAATTTTCTTGGGCGTTGTTGATTTTGTCAATTTTTAAAAAAGAACCAGCTTTGTTTTGTAGGTTGTAAAAATATTTTTATTTATTTATTTGTGAGGGAAAAGAGAGAGATAGAGGAGAGAATGGGCACACCAGCGACTCTAGCCACAGGGTGGTCTTTCTCTAGCTCAGGCTGACCTGTACTTCACTATGGAGTCTCAGGGTGGCCTCGAACTCACAGCGATCCTCCTACCTCTGCCTGAGTGCTGGGATTAAAGGTGTGTGCCACCATGCCCACTACTCTCATTTATTTTTAATATCTCTTTTTAACCTAGATACAGTTTCAAGAACTCTAATTGATTAGTTTTTAAATTACCAATTACAATTCTTTTCTTTAGGTGATTTTTAATTTTTTTACTTATTTGAGAGAGAGGAGAGAGAAAGAGACAGAGAGAAAGAGAGAGAATGGGAGCCAGGGCTTACAGCCACTGCAAATGACATGTGCCACTTTGTGCATCTGGCTTTACGTGGGTACCGGGGAATTGAACTCAGGTCCTTCTGCATTACAGGCAAATGCCTTAACAGCTAAGCCATCTCTCCAGTCCTTTAGGTGATTTTAAAATTTTAATTAAAGCAGGGTGTTTGTTTATGAGTTATTTTAAAAACTCTACTGCCTAGGATTCTAGTTTGGGATGCCAAATAATTAAACTAAATGAATCCCTATTTAGAACTAAATGGTACCCATTGTGGGAAATGTAAAGCCAATTTATTTTTTGTTAGATTTTCCCATTTTACTCAAATATTTGCAAGTTGAATTAATACAATTATCAAACATAAAACCAGCTGGAGACCTGGGCATAGTGATGTAAGCCTTTAGTGCCATTAATTGGCTGAGTTGAATAGGAATTTGGGGTGTCTTTGAGAGTGTTGGAGCCTTAGCTCTTGGGTGGGCAGTAATTCAGGAGTTAAGGACCCAGGGAATTATGGCCACACAAACCTTGTAGTGAGTTAGTAACATCTGGATTCTTGTCTCATGAATTTTGATGAATCAAAATTTCAGAAGGTAAAATTTAGAAGTATTACTATTGCAGTAATTGACGAATCCTTTCTGCACCTGAGCTGAGAGCACGGCTTCCTCCATGCTGTCACCTGTTGAGCGCTAGAGAGAGATGAAGTTCAAAGTCTCACTTCCCCAGAAGTCCCACGAAGGGGCCAGCCAACTTGGCTATAGAAGGCTCCAGACAATCCTCCTCTCCTACACCTCAGGCAGAGCAGAGAAAGGTGTCCCCCCTTTTATTCCTGTCCCCAAAGGGGCTTAAAAACCACTCTTTCCACTATTGGGAGAGAGCATTCTAGAATGCAGTATACTAGCTTGAGACAGATTGACCAGCGCCTGTCATGCTGTACTGTAGCACAAGTATGTGTAGCAGAAGCGATCCCTCCATAGGGCAAGAGCTTTGCTTTAGCAAGGAGTTGAAAGTTCACTGCTGGTACGAACATGAGAAGTCAGGGATCTGGTATAGATCTGGGAGAGAACATAAACAAGGGGAAATGGGTGCTTGTGATGGGTCACGATGATCCAGAACTAACTGCAGATTCTTGCCTTTGCTGTTGTGCTTTACCCATATTGCCAGGGACTGTTTACTTGCTAGAGTATGTTTTACTAAACATGAAATAGCCTCCTCTGGCTTACATATAATATAGGAGAACAAGGGCAAAGAATACTTTCTGGTAACTCACATGTCTTAATCTAATTCTGTACCTGATGTTGACTCATAATCTCAGCCAATGATGAAGTTCTGCCTTTGAAAGCTGCTTGCTTTTAAGATAAGAGGTGCTCTTTGTGGTTTTTGCCTTTATAAACCATTAAAGAAGTCAGTCTGGCACCGTTCCTTTCTCAGATTTCTGACAAGGACAGTCACCTGCTGGCTTAATACTCTCTTTTTGAACTTTATTGGGTGGCCGTGCCTCAGTTTACCCATAACCATCTGAAGTGAGTGCCCGTGTATATTAAGATAGCCTTAGTCCTTTTTCTCTAATGCCTTTACTGTCCAGGAATGAAACCTTTTAAAAGCACAGGGCTGCTGTCTGGGAGGTAATCACTGACGCATGTAGAACAGTACTGACGCTGTCTGTCAGCGGTTAGCAGGGTGTGTTTAGCCTCCAGTACCTCCAAAGGGAGAGTTGACTGGGTTAAACGCACACATTTCTTTGTTTCTTGTGCTGTCCTTTACTTGGATGCAATGTTATACAGATTTTCATGGCTGCTATTTTTATTTACTTTGCATTATTTTAACACCTTGAGTGGAGAGCCAAACATTACCCTCCTTGCCTCACCAGCAATGACCTTTCGATTACAGTAGGAAGAGAAGAAAAAAAACAGAACAGAATTTTCTATGAAAATTGGTAAGAGCTAGCATTCAAGATCAGAAAAAAACAATATTCACAGTACTTAATGCCTTAACTTTCTGCCCAGCGCTCTGAAAGACTGTTGGGCAGGAATGCTTACTACAATACTACTGAGTTTTTGTAGGCTCGCTCCATTTGATAGCAAAGCTTTCTTGTTTAAAAAACAAAAACAACCCCACTGTCCTTCTCCTAGGTGGCTTGGAGTCCCCTTTCTCTTGCTCAGTACCCCATCCCATTCTTGCCTGTGAAATAAAACCTTGGGCCCAAAAAAACTGTCTTGGTCCTCTGGTCCCCCCAAGCATGCCACCAAAACTAATTTCCTGATCAGTATCGCAGAGCAAATCCCACGCTGGATTGTTAGTCACCTGTATGTTTCCAGAATATTTTTTTTTTGCATTTTCAGAATATTTTATCAGAACAGTATGGAAATTAGGAGATAATTTTCACGAGACCTTCCTGGTTCCTTTCCCAGTCTTCTGAGTATGCAATCCTGGAGAAAACAGAAATACGCACTTTTGTGGAGGAAAACAGAGGCAGGACACCAGCCTGCGGGACACGGGAGGATTTAACTATACAAAAAAAGACTTTAACTATAAGATTTAACTATAACAATAAAAGACTTTCATCTTTCACCCCGAAGACCTTACTTTCTACCTGGCTCCACAGCACCCCGGGTGGTCAGCCCGCCTCCTGCCAGTTGCGGAATCCCGGGTCCGCGTAGTCCCCGCAGTGCGCGTGCGCAGTAGGCCGCGGACCGGTCACCTTCTAAGGCCTGGTTTCTAGCCGGAAGTCATTTTCCCCCGGCGTCGCCGCTTCTTCCGGCTTCCGGCCGGATCCCGCGTCCAGGATCCCGGTCCAGCGGCTGTTCCGTCTCCCGCTGCGGGTCGGGCCCGGGGCGTCACTCATGGCCGGGCCGCGGGTGGAGGTGGACGGCGGGATCTTGGAGGGGGTGAGTGCGGGGCTGCGCGGGTGTGTTGCGGGGCTGCGCGGGTGTGCTGCGGCCGTGCGTCCCGGCCCGAGTCTCACGCCACGCTCTGTCCTTGCAGGGCGGCCAGATCCTGCGGGTGTCCACCGCCCTCGCCTGCCTCCTGGGCCTCCCCTTGCGGGTGCAGAAGATCCGCGCGGGCCGCAGCACGCCGGGCCTCAGGTACGCGGCAGGCTTCCCCAGCATGCGACCAGCGGCCCCGGATTCGAGCCCCCGCACCCCAGGAGGTGCACAGGGAGTCAGGGGTTCGAGGCCTTCCCCATGTATCTCTCGACAGGTACCCAGAGAGTGCAAGCCTCTAAGAAGAGGAAAACCTTTGCACGATTTCGGTAAAGGTCCTGGGATGTGTTCTTCTACAGTCATCCGTCAAGGGAATAGGGCCAGAATTACCTGTAGTTGGAAGGAAGCACCTTTGACCGGTGACCTTGTTCTGGGTGACTGGGCCGACCCTAAGGTGGATGCTCAGCTAGAAGCACCTGTTAGAAGAGGACTCAGCTTGAAGCCAGGCTGCTTCCTTTGTAAAGGCATTCCCTCCCAATATTCCATTAGTCTTTGATCTTGTCCACAGTTTTGAGACATTTATTTATTTACCTAGTTATTTCATGGTTTCTCTCCCCCCTCCTCCCCAGGGTAGGGTCTCACTGTAGCCCAGGTTTACCTGGAACTTACTGTGTACTCTCAGGTTGGCCTTGAACTCATAGTGATCTTCCTACCTCTGCCTCCCAAATGTTGGGATCAAAGGTGTGCACCACCACACCCAGCTGAGATTTTAAAAAATATTTATTTATGAGAGAGAGAGAGAGAGAGAGAGAGAGAGAGAGAGAGAGAGCTATCACAAGAGCACGTACTAGAACCTCTTGCTGCTGCACATGATTTCCAGAGTTGGCGCATCTGGCTTTATGTGGGCACTTGGGAATCGAACCCAGGCTGTCAGGCTTTGCAAGCAAGTCCCCTTTAACCACGGAGCTGTATCTGCAGCTTAGTTTTGAGATTTTGAATTGATCTATTTGGACATTAGTCCCCTTTGCCAAGGCAGCTGTATACAGCAGTCCAGTTGGGCAGTAGGGGAATCCAGTTCTTTGAGTGGTGTTAGGTACTGACTAGCTCACTGAGGAAACCATAACAAAATACCAAAGATTGTATGGCTTAAACAACAAAAACTTATTTCTTACAGTTTTAGAGGCTGAAGGCCAAAACCAAGGTGCTGGCAGCTATAGTCTCCTAGGGTGGGGAGGAAAAGATTTGTTCCAGGCCTTTCCCCCTCACTTGGTGATGACTTCCCTCTTGCTACTCTTGGAACTGGTATTTCCTAACCCATTTTTATTTTTATTGTTATTATTTTGAGATAGGATCTCATGTAACCAAGGCTGGCCTCAAACTTGATATGTAGCTGAGGATGACCTTTAACTTCCGATCCTTTTACCTTAATTCCTTATAGCTAGGATACAGGGGTGTGCCATCACACCCAGTTATTGCGGTGCTGGGGATCAAACCTAGGGTTTTATGATGGTTAGGCAAGCCTTGAGCTGTATCCTCAGCCTCCAGATCTCTATAAGAGCACCAGTCAGATTTGTTAGGGCTACCCTAACAGCCTCCTCTTAATCTAATTGTCTTTAAAGGCTCTGTTTTCAAAAATAGTCCCATTCTGAGCCCCCGAGATTTGAGGCTTCAGTATATGAGTTGTTTCGTGACACAGTTCAGTCCCCACGGGAACTGTGAATTTCAGTGCAATGCAAGCAGGACTGGCAGCTTTTAGATTTCCTTTTTTGCACACTTGTAATTTGTACAATTTATCAGTGTGCATGTTTATAGCAAAAATACCTGGCCTCAAAGGAACCTTTGAAACAAATCCCAACTATAAGCAGTCTAAGGCATGAAGCTGTGATGTTGCTCTTTGTGGACTTAGAGCTGGCTGCTCCCTTGCCAGTGCAGCTTTATAAATTGTCATCAAACATGGGGTATAGGCTGTCTGAATGCACGCGTTTTGATGCAGTATTATGACCTGAAGGCCTCAACATCTGTCTGGATTGGAAATGGTTCGAGATTTGTGTGATGGACAACTGGAAGGGGCAGAGATCGGCTCGACAGAAATCACCTTTACACCAGCGAAGATCAAAGGTGGCATCCACACTGCAGATACCAAGACAGCAGGGTACGTTACCACTCGACACTCCTTAGGGGTTTTGGAGCTAGACCTGGAGTCACGTGTAGGTTACTTACTAGACATGTCACTGAACCAGTTTTGTCAATTTTAAAATGTATGTGATGTGCTTTTCAAAGTTAAAAGACGATGAATGTAAAGTTTTGAGTATGTGTACTTACAGTTGTAGCTGCACTTATGTCTGGAAAGTTTTGTTTTGTTTGAGACAGGGTCTCCTTTTGTAGCCCAGGCTGGCCTTGAATTTAGTATTCTACTGCTCCAGCCTCCTGAATGCTGGGATTACAGGTGTGTGCCAGTTCACCTGCCCTTTTATTATTGTCTTTTGATTACTAATGATGTGATTATATAGAAATATTTTTTTTTGAGGTAGGGTCTCGCTCTAGTCCAGGCTGACCTGGAATTCACTATGTAGTCTCAGGGTGGCCTTGAACTCATGGCAATCCTCCTACTTCTGCCTCCCGAGTGCTGGGTTTAAAAGCGTGTTTTGTTTGTGTTTTTGAGGCAAGGTCTCACTATAGCCAAGGCTGACCTGAAACTCACTCTGTAACTCAGGCTTGCCTTGAACTCATGGTGATCCTCCTACTTCAGTCTCCCATGTGCTGGGATTATAGGTGCGAGCTACTATGGTGTGCTTCTATTTGGAAATGCTTAGGTGTTTGAGTATAACTCAGTGGTGTAACATTTGCTTCACATAGTCCAGGCCTCAAATTTAATCCTCAGCATAGCAGTAAATAAAGACGGAAGGTATCTATCTAGCTTAGAAATTTTCAGATATGATTATGACCCCCCCCCCCTTTGGGAAGTGGGGTTGGGGGCATAGTTCAGTGATAGAGTTCCCACTTAGTATGTACAAGGCTACCACTTTCTTGAAAACTAAGATAGCAAAATGGGCTGGATGTAGGCCTGCAATAGAGTCCTTAACTAGCATGCACAAGGCTCTGAGTTCAATGTCCATCACTGCAAAAAACAAAACAAAACCATTAGGAAATGGATATTTAATAAATTGAGCTATAATTTTCTGTGTATTCCTCGTATCCCTTCTATCATTCATTGTTTAAAAACTTATTATTTATTTATTTGATGCATATTTATGTGTGTGAGTGCATGGCATGTGTGGAGGTCAGGACAACTTTTGGATAGGTTTTTGCTTTCCATTTCATTGGAGGCAGGGCATCTCTGCTGTTCACTGCTCTCTTCTTGAGCTTTTGGGAATTTTCCTATCTCCACTTCCCATAGGTACATTGGGATTACAGAAGTCCATCACAGCTTCTGGCTTTTATGTAGGGTCTGGAAATCCATACCCAAGTAGTCAGAACTGTGCAGCAAGCACTTTATCCACTGAGCCATCTCCCCAGCCTGCCTACCCCCTTCTAATTAAATTTATTAATTTATAACACATTAACCAATTGTGCGACTAGAGCTCCGAATTTATTAATTTGAGTAGCATTCTTTTACCATCTTTTTTACTGGGAAAATTTGATTAAATCAGAAACGATATTGTGACTTAAAATACTTTTTTATTTGAGAGAGAAAAGAAAAGAGTAGAGAATTAATAATGGGTGTACCAGGGCCGCCTGCTGCTGCAAATGAATTTCAGATGCCTGTACCTCTTTG
Source organism: Zapus hudsonius (assembly GCA_004024765.1). Taxonomy (NCBI): domain Eukaryota; kingdom Metazoa; phylum Chordata; class Mammalia; order Rodentia; family Dipodidae; genus Zapus; species Zapus hudsonius. The sequence continues at coordinate 7,931 of PVHP010031595.1, read as the reverse complement.
TGCATCTGGCTTTATGTGGCTACTGGGGAACTGAACCCTGGCCAGCAGGCTGTAAGCGCAAGCATTCACCTTTAACTGCTGAGCCATCTCCCTTGCCCCAGAAATGATATTTATTTTAGCATATTTTCAGCAAACTGAAATATTATATATATAGAGAGGGGGGTAGGGTCTCGCTCTAGTCCAGTCTGACCTGGAATTCACTATGTAGTCTTAGGCTGGCCTTGAACTCATGGTGATCATTTTTAAAAATATGTTTTACTTATTTGCAAGGAGAAGAAGAGGGTGAGAGAGAAAGAAGAGAAAGAGTATGAGAATATGAATGCGTGTGCCAGAGCCTCCAGTGTTTAATGTTAACTTGAGGTTTGAATAGTGATGTAAGTAGACCTCTGTAAGGAAGTTTGCTGCTGGGCCTAACTAAGATGAGATCTGTCAAGCAAAAGCTCTCCCAAGGTTAGGAAAGGAAAGGATTGTATTGTATTGTCAGCTTATTGTTTTTTTTTTTAAAATATTTTATTCATTCATTTTCAAGCAGAGAGAGAGAGAGAGACAGAGAGAGAGAGACAGAGAGAGAGAGAGACAGAGAGAGAGAAAGAATGCACCAGGGCCACCACCCTGTGGATCTGGCCCATGTGGGACCTGGGGAACTGAACCCGGGGCCTTAGGCACTGGAGGCAAGTGCCCCAACCGCTGAGCCATCTCTCCAGCCCAGCTTATTGTTTTTTACAAGCAGTCTAATGATTAATTAAAACTGTGTCATGGAATTTGAAACTGTAAGAGGAAGCATGCATTCCAAGCCCACTTTGTGAATTAGGAAGTCAAGAGCACTGATGTGAAGTGGGTTACCCAATATCATGTATTCAGAGCCTGAACTGGAATTAGAATTTAAGCCTTTGCCTCCTACTATGTTAAAATATAAGAATGGAATTGATAAGGTTTTTTCTTTGCTCCTAGACTCCTTAGGAATATGTATTACATCAGTGACTTTTGTTGTCCAGTGCTAAACACGTTAACCTGCCAATAAATGTTGAGTGAGTGAATGAAACCTTTTATCAGTGAAAGACTCTGCAGTGTTGTACATGTGTCTTTCTTTTGATGCAGAGAAGCCATATGCCATTCATTTTTCACCTATACCCTACATATGAATGAGATGCCTTTCCTGGACTTTGAGAAGGGCCACAGCTGTTCATGAGGAACATCTGAGCAAAGGTTTCATGTTAATATACTATATGTTCTCTGACAAGACTGTAAAGATAGACCTTTTCCATGTGAAGCTTTTCTTCTTTTTTTTTAAATATGTATTTCAGCTTTCCTTCTTTGTGAAATGCTGTTTTATCATATCATGAACTCCACAATAGGTGGAACTCCATGATGATATTTGAACAGTTTTGTGCTAAAAAATGCAAATGTAAACAGCTAAATATTTCTAGGTCTTGGCTATTTTGAATGTATTTTCATAAACTGCTGCTTTCAAGAATCCATTTAGAAAAATATTTGGAGGTTTTACTCTTATGTATTTTACTTCTAGTATAAAGAAAAATGTTGGGTTTGGGGAAGATTAATCAGTGGTTAAAGGTCATATGAGCCAGACACATAAAGTAATTCAAGTGTCTGGCATGCATTTGCAGCAGCAAGAGACCCTGACACACCTGTTCACATACATACATCCTAAATAAAATTTTGAAAGTGTCAGAACTTGGCTAATATTATACAGCCAATATGTTTACTCTTGAATTAAAACCCAGGTTTGCTTTTTTGTTTGCTTGTTTTCAAAGTAGGGTATTACTAGCCCAGGCTGACCTGGAACTCACTTTGTAGCTGCTGGCTGATTCCAAACTCACAGCAGTCCTGCTATCTCAGCCTCCCAAGTGCTGGCATTAAAGATGTATGCTGCTGTTCCCAGATAGGCTTGTTTTTTATTTTGTGTTTTTGGAGTCCTGGGCACACAACCAGTGTCTCACCGGTGCTAGGCAAGTCTTTTACCACTGAATTATACCTCAACCCAGTTTATCACGTAAAGTCAATTTTTTTCATTTGGTTTTTTTTTTTTTTTTTTTTTTTGATGTAGGGTCTCACTCTAGACCAGGCTGACCTGGAATTCACTATGTAGTCTCAGGGTGGCCTTGAACTCATGGTGATCCTCCTACCTCTGCCTCCCGAGTGCTGGGATTAAAGGCGTGCACCACCACGCCCGGCAAGTCAATTTTTTTCTATTGAGAAATACTTTCTTTAAGATGTAGGGTTTTGCCAGGTGTGGGGCTGCATGCCTTTAGTCCCAGCAGTGAGGTAGGAGAAGCTGAGGCTGAAGGAGAATCTCCGTGAGTTCCAGGTCAGCGTGGCTTGAGTGAAACTGCCTCCTAAAAGCAAAGGTGGAGGATTTGACCCCTGGGCAAGTGTGTTCTAACCTCCTCTCGATTGTCTCTGCTCCAGTAGCGACATTTGCAGTGAAGCCAGCTTTGGACTCTGGAAAGTCAGTGACCTGTGCTCTGCTTCTTCGTAGGAGTGTGTGCCTCCTCATGCAGGTTTCCATGCCCTGTGTCCTGTTTGCTGCCTCTCCGTCCGAGCTCCGTCTGAAAGGTGGTACTAATGCAGAAATGGCACCACAGATCGACTACACCATGATGGTGAGGGATGATCTCACACCGTCCTCTGTCTAAATATGTCCTGGGTATTTTCATGTACCTTCCTACATGTCCATGTTCTTCATGTGGGAGATGGTAGGGAATTAGGTCTCCTTTAGATAAGAGTCAGTTACTGTCTTTAGCACTAGCGTGTTTGGACATCTATAGACATCCCTGACCTGAAGCATGACGCCCAAGTGGAAAACTCCACCATGATTTCATGGATTGGGTTGAGGTCAAAACACAGGTCACAATATTGTATAAATGATCTTTAGGCTGTGAAACACAAGTGAGGTTTGTGTTTGGGCTTGGGTCCCATTCAATATATCTCATTATGTGTGTGCAAATATTACACAATCTAAGAAGGTTGGGTCTTATGCATTTTATTTCAGGGATATCCAATTTACATCAATCCCCCCCTTTTTTTTTTTTTCGGGCTAGGTGGCATAATTCTTTATTTTTTGAGCTGGTCTTATATACCCCAGGCTGTTATGGAACTGGCTGTGTAGCCCAGGACCTTGAACTTCTGATCTTCCCATCTTTACCTCCCTAGTGCTAGGATTACAGGTGTGTGTCACCATGCCTGATTTACATTGTACTGGGATTGGATCCAGGGCTTCATCTATGCTAGGCAAGCACACCCCCAACTGAGTCACATCCCTGCCCCTACTCTTTACTTAAGCGAGTTCAGTGTATCTGTGTGCCCTTCATACATGGGAAACAACCCAGAGAGATTAGTTAATCCCTGAAGTAGATCTCAACCTTTTCTTTGATTTATGTTTTAAAAAAACATTTTCTGGGGCTGAAGAGATGGCTTAGCGGTTAAAGCGTTTGCCTGCAATGCAGAAGGACACAAGTTTGATTCCCCAGTACCCATATAAAGCCAGATGCACAAGAGGGCGCATGCATTTGGAATTCATTTGCAGTGGCTGGAAGCCCTGGCGCTCCTATTCTCTCTGTTTCTCTGTCTGCCTCTCTTTCTCTCTCTCTCTCTTTCTTTCTCTCTCTCTCACTCTCTCATAAATAAATAAAATGTTTAAAGAAAACATTTTCTGGGGCTCAGTGGTTAAAGGTGCTTGCTTGCAAAGCCTGCTTGCTGGCCCAGGTTCAATTCCCCACTACCCATATAAAGCCAGATGCACAGTTTCTCATGCATCAACAGTCTGTTTGCAGTGGCAAGATGCTCTGGTGTACACATTCTTTCCACTCACAAATAACAGAAAGAAAAGATTTATTTAAAAAAAAATCTGGGTCTGGAGATATGGCTCAGAGGTTAAAGGCACTTGCTTGAAAGCCTAACAGCCTGGGTTCAGTTCCCCAGTCCCCACATAAAGCCAAATGCATACATCTGGGGTTCCTTTGCAGGAGCAAGAGACCCTGGTTACACCTTACCTTATTCTCTTTCTCTCCCTCTTTCTCTCTCTCTCTCTCTCTCTCTCTCTCTCTCTCTCTCTCTCTCTCTGCTTGTAAGTAAATGATTAATAAAAATCTTCCTCTGAAACATTGCCATTCTAATGGAAAATATCTTTGGTTTTTAATTTTTTATTGGCAATTTTTATACATGTACATAACGTGTTTTGATCATAAAACCCTCCAGTTACTTTTGTCCCTCCTCCATCCTCCTTCTACTGAACAATTGACTGAACAATTTTCCATCTAGGCCTGCTTCTTCTTTAAAGTGTGCACGTGTGCGTGTGTGCATATGTGTGCACGCGTGCCCGTCTCGAGCATCTGTGACAGAATGTTAATTGGCCCAGTATTGTGCAGGTCTTATGCAGGCAATTAGAGTTGCTGTGAGATCATGAATGCAAGGACCACTTCATGTCTGGAAGACAGCATTCCACAGCATGTCTTCCCATCCTCTGGGTTTTACATTCTTTCCCCCTCCTTGAGCCTTGGAGGGAAGCACGGGAGAGTCTCTTTTCAAATCAGTGTGGTAAGATACATAAGGAAAGTTAATATCTTTGCCTGGTAATTCCACTTCAAGGAAACTACCCTATATGTTATAAAATTTAGCAAATGACAAATGTTAAATATATTTAAGCAGAGCATTGTTGAAACTATAATCACTATTGTATAGTATACATCATTACGTAAATGACAATTTGGAGAATAGTAGGCAAATGGTCAATTGCTAGATAGCTTTCAAGTATTTCTTGGGAAGAATTTATCATGTCAAATGCATGTTTATAATACGAAATGGAAAACAAGGGTAAGGCATTGTAAACTTAAATAAATTGATACTACACAACGGGATGCTTTCATCAGTGCTGCCTCGTATCTTACAGTGTATAGTATTTTGTGAAGGCGCAGGAAGTACTGACCTGTGGGGTAGAATAACCACTGGTATCAAGCATATGGAGTTTCTCTTTTTCTTATTAGATAGACTTTCATAGCCCCAATTAGCTAAATGCTAAATGTTAATTTTAACTATATGCAAGTTTTTTTCATTTGAAAACTAGAACTAGTCTAAACTGTTTATCTGTAGAATCTGGTTACTAGCTTACTATGGATCATGTTTTATTTAATAATTGCACTTGAATCAGTGGATATTTGCAGCTGACATAACAACTGACTTTTTCAGGTCTTCAAGCCAATCGTTGAAAAATTTGGTTTCAGTTTTAATTGTGACATTAAAATGAGGTAAGTTACTCAGTTCTTCTAGTTTATTTTTTTAAAATTGAGAACTTAATATATGAAAATATTGCATGAGGCCCTAGCGGTCAATCCTAAGTAGTGAAGGGAAAAAAACCCAACAACCTAGAAATCTTATGTATTTTAAATAAAAACTGTGATGTCTTATTTAGATTGTCCATGAATGTGCCCGTCTACTTCAGAGGTTGCTAAATCCTAACCCCTGAGCCACTAGGGAAGGCCACATACTGCTGTTGCTGTCCTCCTTGCAGCCTTGCTTGGATTCTAGGAGATAAAGATGAAATCATCTATGTGCCAGATGGAGAACTCCCAAAGATAGAAATACAGATTTGTTACATCTGCCATAGAGCTAATAGAATCGAGTCACTTTATTAATGTTTAGCTACTTGAATATTCATCAGGTAATTATTTAAGCTTCTTCCATGTGGCAGGCATCCTTTAGGCCTAGGAATACAGCAGAAACAAAACAGATCTGCTGTCAAAAAGTTTACGTTGTTTGTTTATTTGAGGGGAGGGGGCAGAGTCTTATGCAACTCAGGCTGACCTCAAAACCTCTGATTCTCTTGTCTCTGCTTCCCAAGTGCTGCGATTATATATATGCACCTTCATGCCTGATATATACAGTACTGGGAGTTGAACTCAGGGTCGTCTTGTGCATGCTAGGCAGCAGTCTGCTAACCAAACTACATCTTCAGCTCAGAGCTTATGTCCTGAAGCAGCACTCTTTTGGATGTATGTGTGCATTCATATGGAGGCCAGAAGACAAGTTCTGGTGTCATCTTCAGAGACACCGTCCATATCCTTTGACACTAGGTCTCTCCTTGACCTGGAGCTTGCCAGTTAGGCTAGGCTGGCTAGCCAGCAAGCTCAGAGCTCCTCCTTTCTGCCTGCCCAGTGCTGGGATTACAGATGTACACCATCATGCCCAGCATTTTTATGGTTACTGGAGACCAAACTTCAGTCCTCAGAGGCAAGTTCTTTACCAACTGAGCGATCTCTCCAGCCCCTCAAGTAGCACTATTTTTAAATATTTATTCATTTTCAACCAGATATATATATATAAAGAACATCAGGGCCACCACCTTGTGGGTCTGGCATATGTGAGTATTGGTGAATTGAACCCCGGGGCCTTAGGCACTGGAGGCAAGTGCCTTAACCGCTGAGCCATCTCTCCAGCCCCTCAAGTAGCACTTTTAACACAACTTTCTACATTGAGGAAAATGTGTTTTTTTTTAAATACTGTCTAGAATGATAGTCTCTAATCATGTAACTATTGAGTACTTAAAATAATGATTATGTAATAGAAATGAAGTTGATATCTGACTTTTACTTTATTTTCATTTTTTGAAATTTATAAGGATTTTATTATATCGAAAGATTTTATTATACGGATTATAGATAAAACTCTTTAAAGGAAAGGAATGCACAGCTCTTGCCCAAGAAGAGGCAAGAGGGGGGTTCTGGCAAATGGAAAAGCCCACCTGAAGAACTAATTAGGATCTTTTATAGGATGAATGGGGGCCAAGCTAATCAGCCTTGATGCCCTTGCTTTTAATTATAAACATTTTTTTTAGTGCTGTGGATTGAATCTAGGACCTCACACATGCTAAGCAAACATTCTTCCACTTATCTAAACCCCAAGTCATAATTTTACTTAATAGTCACATGTAATTTAAGGCCACTATATTGGACAACCCAAACCTAAAATACTACGTAGATCTTTTCATGAATTAGGTCTTCAGATATCATTCACACTGTTGAAATGTAATGGTAAGCTTTGTTTTTGTTGTGCAGTCAGTTTATGTGGGTATTTGTCATACTTGTCATAGGGGCTATTACCCAAAGGGAGGTGGTGAAGTGATCCTCCGAATGTCACCAGTTAAACATTTGGAGCCAATAAATTTAACTGATCGTGGCTCTGTGACCAAGATCTATGGAAGAGCCTTTGTTGCCGGTGTTTTGCCACTTAAAGTAAGTTGCCTAAATGCTCTTAGAAGTACATGCACACGTTGAAAAAATATGTCATCTAAATTTTGAAATTAAGAGAACCCACCTTTTTTTTTTTTGATTTTTCGAGGTAGGATCTTGCTCTAGTCCAGGCTGACCTGGAATTCACTATGTAGTCTCAGGGTGGCCTTGAATTTACGGCAATCTTCCTACCTCTGCCTCATGAGTGCTGGGATTAAAGGCGTGTGCCACCACGCCCGGCGAGAACCTACTTTTAATTCATTTTTATCAAAATCTTTCTGATTCAATGTTCTCATTCTCTCCACTCTTGAAATTTTTATTTTTATTTATTTAATATTTTATTTATTTGAGAGAGAGGGAGAGACAGAGACAGAGAATGAGCACGCCAGGGCCTCCAACCACTGTAAATGAACTCCAGACACATACACCCTCTTGTGTATCTGGCTTTACATGGGCACTGGGGAATCGAACTCGGGTCCTTCTGCGTTGCTGGCAAGTGCCTTAACCGCTAAGCCACTTCTTCAGCCCCACTTTTGAAATTTTTAAATGATGCATGTAAAACATTAACTATTTCATGACTTTGAACTGTGACTTTGAACACTTACAAACAATTGTCCAAATAAGCAGTCATACTTTTTTTTCCTCCTTTTCTCACTTGCTAAAACAGGTAGCAAAAGATATGGCGGCGGC
>PVHP010031594.1:0-20884 GCA_004024765.1 Zapus hudsonius | reverse complement strand
CTGAGCCATCTCTCCAGCCCTCTCTTTTGTTTTTTTGAGGTAGAATCTCATTTTAGTTCAGGCTGTCCTGGGATTCACTATGTAGTCTCAGGGTGGCCTTGAATTCATGGTGATCCTCCTACCTCTGCCTCCCCAGTGCTGGGATTAAAGGTGTGTACTACCACGCCCAGCTCTAATTTATATATTCTTTTTTTTTGTCCTCACATCTTTTAATATGTCAACATCTACAAAATTCTTCCACATCAACACCTAGATTTGTGTTTGATTAAACAGTTAATGATAACAGCCTTGCCAGGTAGATACTATGGGATTACAGAAATGTTCTTTCTCAGTTTCTTTTAGAAGTTTGTTGGTAGTTTTGCATTTTAGATTTAGAGTTAATGATCTGTTATTTTGGTATCTAGTGGGAGGTATGGGTTGAGATTTCACTACTTTGTATAGCAACGCCCACTGTTACTTACTACAGCAGAACAGATCTGTCCTGCTAAGAAGCATCTTTCCTGGTAAATGGCCATTGCCCTGGTGGGGCTTCGTGTGTTCTTGTGCTACCAGCACAGACAGGGAGCCTTTAGGACTGGAAGCCACTTGTCAGGCCTGATGTCTGCTGTGTCTCCTTCCTGCAGGTCCCCTTGTTTCCCGAGTCGGGCCAGCCCGAGTGTTTAAATGAGATGAGCCTGGAGACAAAGAGCGAGGGCCGAGTTCAGAGGCGTTCTGCCAAGATGGCTGTGTACCACCTTCAGGAGCTGGCCTCTGCTGAGCTGACTAAGGAGTGGCCCAAGAGAAAGGTGCTCCAGGACCTGGTGCCTGATGACCGGAAGGTGAGGCTTGTGTCCTGGGTGCTCTTGAAAAGGACAGCTGGATACTCTGAGTGCGTGGCTACAAGAACACCACCCAGGCAGTGTTGGCCTTCTTGGCGCCTGATGGTAATTGCTTGGTTGGGAAGGGTTATGCCGTCCGTCAATTAGTGTGGCTGCTGATATCCTTTCTTACTGTATCTACCCACTTTCATTAGCGTGTAATGATAAGCCTTTCCTGCAGCTGATAGCATTGTGTTGCTTACATCGCAAAAAAATTCCATCTCTGTTTTATCCTTCACAATTATTCATTGAGACTGTTATAGGAAAACTCTCTTACTTTTTTGTGTTAATATGTTAATGTCAGCAGTCTTCCCTCTATCCCTGGGGGATTGGGCTGGAGAGATGGCTCAGCAATTAAAGTACTGATGGCCTGGGTTCGAGTCTCCAGTACCCACGCAAAGCCAGATGCACAAAGTAGCGCGTGCATCCGGAGTTCATTTGCAGAGCCGTGATGCCATGGTGTGCCCATTCCCTCTCTCTTTCTCTCACCCTCTCTCTACCCTTCTGTCTGTGCTAGTGAATAAATAAATATTTTTTAAAAAGCAAACAAAATTGTTGTTATACTGTATTATTTGGGGAATACCGACAATAATGTTTACCTGTTCAGTACCTACACAGTCTTTGTTCTTCAGCGGTTTTGAGGCACAGCTGCTCGACTCAGCAAATGCATAGCCTTTGGATGCAGATAGTCTTGTGGATATTTTGTTTGTTCTAGAGTTATAATCCATTGTTAGTATTATTTATTTTGCCACTCACATGACCAAGATTGGAATATTCAGAACTTCAAATAGGCTCCTATTTTCATTTTTTGGTGTTTTTGTTTTTATCGAGGTAGCGTCTCTAGACTGGGCTGACCTGGTACTCACTCTGTAGTCCAGGCTGGCCTTGAACTCACAACGATCTTCCTACCTCTGTCTCCCTAGTGCCTGGGATTAGAGGGCACCTTCTTTTTTATTTTTTATTATTTTTTTCTTCTTTCTTTTTTTAGATTCTTTTTTAAAAAAATATTTATTGGGCTGGAGAGATAGCTCAGAGTTTAAGGCACTTACTTGCCTGTAAACCCTCCTTGGTACCTACATAAAGCCAGATGCACAAAGTGGTACATGCATCTGGAGTTCATTTGCAGCTACTAGAGGCCCTTGCATATCAATTCTCCCCCCCTTGCAAATAAATAAATAAAAATATTTTTTAATTTATTTATTGGGGCTGGAGTGATGGCTCAGCAATTAAGGTATTTGCCTGTAAAGCTGATGACCTGGGATCGATTCCCCAGTACCTATGTAGAGCCAGGTTCACAGGGTAGCACATGTATCTGGAGTTCATTTGCAGTGGCTGATGTGCCCATTCTCTCTCTTTCTATCGCTCTTTCTCTCTCTCTCTCTCTCTCTCTCTCTCTCTCTCTCTCTCTCTCTCTCCTTTCTCTGTTGTAAATATATTAATTAAAAAGAAAGAAAACATCAATCCAGGTGCGGTGGCTTAAGCCTAGAATCCCAGCAGGAGACTAAGGAGGACCCTCCCTCCCCAAATATTTTTATTATTTATTTATTGGCGAGCAGAGAGACAGAGAATGGGCCTTTTGTCAGTGCAAATGAATTCTAGATGCATCTGGAATTTCTGTGCATCTGGCTTTACGCGGGTGCTGGGTACTTGAACCCAGGTTGTCAGGTTTCTAGGCAAGCAAATTTCCCCACTGAGCCATCTTCCCAACCCCCAGGCTGATCTGGAATTTATTCTGTAGTCCAGCCTGGCCTTGACTGCTGGCAATCCTACCTCTGCCTCCTGAATGCTGGGACTAAAGGTGTATGCCACCACGCCTGGCTAGACTCCTTCTTATACTCTGGCTTGTTTCACTCATGTCTTCATGGAAATCATCTTCCAGTTTTTAAATTTTTTACGGCTACATAGCACATAAATATAAGATCGTTTATTCGACAGCTCTCTAGATGTTCACCGCAGGCTCTGGAGGCTCCCTTGCCACCTGCTACCTCTCTGAGCTGAGCGTGCCTTTTGCCAGCTCCTTTGCAGACATTTCCATTGCTAAAGCAGGAAGACTGTTTCCTCAGCAGAGTGAAGCTGTTAACCCCAGGAGACTAGGAGCCGGCTCCACAGCACTGTTTGTTCTCTGCAGTGGCAGTTGCAGCTGTATATGGACTGATGTCAAAGCATATGAAAAGTGTTGCTGTTCACTTCCGCAGTGAAAGCAGAGAGTGCATGTTCCAGTCCCCGCCTTCCCTCGCAGCTTTGTCTTAAATTAGACATTAATATTTAAGACATCAAGCCAGGCATGTTGGTGCGTGCCTTTAGTCCCAGCACTCAGGAGGCAGAGGTCGGAGGATCACTCTGAGTTCAAGTCCACCCTGAGTCTACATAGTGAGTTCCAGGTTAGCCTGGGCTAGAGTGAGACCCTACCTAGGAAAACTAAAAAAAATAAAAGACATCAAAAATAGCATCTCTGAAGAAAACTTGGAAGTATAGGAATGGAAATATTTGCAATCATTCAAAATTCTACCACTCAGAGAATGAACACTCCTATTAGCATTTGAACTTACAACCAGCCTTCCCTTCCTCCCTCCCTTTATTTTATTTATTAATATATTAATTTATTTGTAAGCTGAGGTACACCAGGGCTTCTTGCACTGTAAAGGAACTCCAGATGCATGTACCACTTTGTACCTGGCTTTACATGGGGAATTGAAAATGGCTCTGCAATCAAGTGCCCTGAACCACTGAGCCATCTCTCCAGCCCCCAAACTTTAATAATTTTAAAGAAATATTTTATTTCTCCGGTATGCTCTATAGTACTTTTATTTTAAAGTAAGAAATGTTACATATGCTTGCTTCTTGTCATTGGTTAAAAACTCAAACTCCTCCCCCACAAAAAACCCAAGACTGAACAATTGTCAGTTATCTTTAGTAGTTTCTGCAACTTTTGAGGGGTTTACGACTTTGTGTGTGTGACTATATACTTATAAGCTCCTAAAATACAGAAATGTAAGAATAGGTATGAATTTGGGGGCTAATTTGGTTTGAAGTTCATTCTTTCAATCAAACGTTTGTCTTCCAGTTAAAATACGCTCGTCCTGGGCTGCCTACCTTCAGTCAGGAAGTGCTCCACAAATGGAAGATGGATATCAAGAAGTACCATCACATTCAGTGTCCCAACCAGGTGATTGTCTCCTCCTGGCTTAGTCAGTGTCCCTGAAGAACAAGCGGCTCTGTGGTGGGTGACATGTTGAAGCACTTGAATGCTGTGGGGTCAAGCAGTATGTGGCAGACAGTCACGTTGCGGGACGAACATCCAAAGCAGACAGTTTATGGGAGGAAGAGATTTGTTTCAAGCTTACAGATCCAGGGCAAGTTCCATCAGTGGCTGAAGCTGCTCACTTCCAAAGATCCAAGCGGCGGGCTGGAGAGATGGCTCAGCGGTTAAGGCACTTGTCTCCAAAGATCCAAGCAGAGATAAACCACTACAGCAAGCAGATACCAGCACCAGCACATGCAAACCTGCCAGCACACAGACCTCCTCTCTCACCTCTTTGGGCTGGAATTCAGATCCACCCCCAGTAACACCTTAGGGCTGGACTCCAGGATCCACCTCCCAGTGACACCTCCTCCAGCCAAATGACTGGAGAGCCAAGTTACAATTTTAAATTTAAAAATTTTTTTTATTATTTGTTAGCAGAGAGAGAGAGAGAAGAGAGGAAGAGAGAGCAAGAGCAAGAATGGGTGCCCCAGGGCCTCCAGCCACTGGAGTTCACTTGAACTCCAAATGCATGCACCAACCACCTTGTGCATCTGGCTTTACGTGGGTACTGGGGAATCGAACCCAGGTTGTTAGGCTTTGCAGGCGGCAAGTGCCTTAAATATTGTATTGAGCCATCTCTCCAGCCCCAAGTGCAAGTTTAATTTTAATACCTGAGTCATTAGGGGACATACATTCAAACTATGATACAGCAGTTACTTTATTTGTTCCAGATTCTGTCAGGGACCATAAGGATAGTGCTCCCTTAACCACTGAGCCATCATCTCAGCCCTAAAAGTATTACTCTAAAACATTTTGTATTCTGTTCAATGTCAGAAAAAGTACCAGGGAAAGGGATGGCTAAACTCTGGTTTCATTTTTTGTTTTGTTCCTTCTTGATTTTGTGCTTTTCATGTAGATTCTTTAGGGCTTGGTTTATAGCTGTGTTGATAGGTCTTCCTCCAAATGTGAACATGGTCAATGTCGGTGCTAAAAGAAGGATGCTGTTTGGCATGACATTTACCTTCTTGTTTCTCTTTTTCAGGGCTGTGAGGCTGTCTACAGTAGTGTATCTGGCCTTAAAGCTCACCTGGGCTCTTGTACATTGGTTTGTAACATTTTTATTTCAGTGTCTTGACATGTGCTCTCAGTCTGAAATGGAAGAGAACTCAGGTTAGGTGGACCGAGGCTGGTTTAGACCTCAGTGTCACAGAGATTCTTGTCTCATATGGGGTAGAGTGGCAGGGTACATCCGAGATTCAGGAAAGGCCAACTCCGTAAGTCATACCTAGTAAGGAAACTTGGAGAAAAGTATGTGTTTTGAGTCCCAGCCAGAGATTTACTTCCTTCTCTCTGAGCTTCACGTATTGGGCTTATCCTGTCCTAATTTGCTATAAATTTCCTTTAATTATGTGAAGCTGTCTGGCTTGGTGAAGGTCCTCCCACATTGACTCTGCGGGCCTCTGGGGTGGGAGATAGGACAGAGTGTTACGCCAGCAGCCACTCACCTCACTGGATCTTTGCCACATTGGCCCCAGAGCCATGGGAAATGCTACTTTCTAGTCCCATTCAGAAGCCTCGAGCAGCATGGAGCGCTGCAGCTTCAGGACAGGAGAGAGTCAGTGCGAGGCAACAAGGGAGTTGTGGCATTGCAGCCAGATCTGCTCAGCAGGGCTTAGGAGACTGTCATCCTGACCCTAGTTTCTGAGTCCTTAAACTAGGCATCTGGGACGGTAGTCATCTCACTCTGGGCTTTGAAAGCACTGTCTGCCAGTGGTCACCGTGGGATGGCCTGCACAGCAGTGCCTCTGGTGAACTTGGCAGTCTGATCAAGAGAAGCTGAAAGCGGAGAGAAAGGAGGATTCAGTGGGGCTGAGGGCGGGGTGTTTGGTACAGCAAGGCATTAGGACGGGTTTGTATGGAGTCTGTCTAGCTGGTTTGCCTGATGCTGCTGTTTTGGACCTTTTTTTTCCCTTTCGGGTTAAGTAGAACCCCCTCTTTCCAGGTCTTAATCTACCTTATTATAATCCTCTTTTCTTTTTCTCTTTGTAATAGGGAAGCTTCGTGGCCGGGAAGTACAGGTGTCTTCTGTGCCAGAAAGAATTTGTGTCAGAGAGTGGTGTCAAGTATCACATCAACTCTGTCCATGCTGAGGTGAGGGACCTGCTTTCCCTGGTGTTTATGTGACACAATGTTTCCTACTTGTCCCAGGAGAGGTGGACCTTGTCTCTGCTTATATGTGTCAACAAAAGTAATTCCCTGGGGCTGGAGAGATGCTTAGTGGAAGGCGCTGGCCTGGGTTCAGTTCCCCAGTTCCCATGTAAAGCCATATGAACAAGGTGGCACATGCATCTGGAGTTCATTTGAGCAGAAGAAGGCCCTAGTGTGCCTGTTTCTCTCTCTCTCTCTCTCTCTCTCTCTCTCTCTCTCTCTCTCTCTCTCTCTCTCTTTTCAAATAAACAAAAATATATTTTTTTAATTGTAATTTCAGCCGGCGTGGTGGCACACACCTTTAATCCCAGCACTCGGGAGGCAGAGGTAGGAGGATCACCATGAGTTTAAGGAGGATCACTGTGAATTCGAGGCCACCCTGAGACTACATAGTGAATTCCAGGTCAGCCTGGACTAGAGCGAGACCCTACCTCGAAAAACCAAAAAATAATTCCACCCAGCATGGTAGTACCTGCCTTTAATTCCAGTACTTAGGAGGCAGAGGTAGGAGGATTGCCATGAGTTTGAGGCCATCCTGAGGCTACACAGTGAATCTAGGTCAGCCTGGACTAGAGTGAGACCCTACCTTTAAAAAAAACAAAGTAATTTCTGGGCTGGAAAGATGGCTTAAACCGTTAAGGCGCTTGTCTGCAAAGCCAAACTACCTGGGTTTGATTCCTCAGTACCCATGTAAAGCCAGATGCACCCTGGCGCACCCATCCCCCCCAAAATCTCCTCATAAATAAATATATTTTTTTGATTTTTTGAGGTAGGGTCTTGCTCTAGCCCAGGCTGACCTGGAATTCACTATGTAGTTTCAGGTCAGGCTGGCCTCAAACTCACAGTGATCCTCCTACCTCTGCCTCCCAAGTGTGGGGTTTAAAGTCATGTCCACCATGCTCGGCTAAATAAAATATTTTTAAAAATAATAATTCCTGAGCTGTTCATGATGGCACATGTCTTTACTCCCAACATCCTGGAGACACAGATAGGAGGATCACTATTAATATGTGAATTTTGGGGTTCAGGGGTTTCCCCCAGATTAATAAATCCCAAGTTTCAGTTTCTTTTCCTAATCTTTAATGAAGAATAATAAAGATGAAACCAAGGACAAATTATGAATTATTGAGTTATTTGAGGAGAAATCACAATTTCTGGAGTTTATTTAAAGGAATTGGGACCTGGAAAGGAAGACTGGAACATTTTCATGTGGAAAACATCTTTCAGAAAAGTGGAAGTTAGTGAGAACGTGAGGCTTAGAGAGTAAAGTTAGAATGAAGCTGGGAACCCAAACCCGTGAGCGCTAGGAAGACAGGCTGACAAAATGAAGCTCAGAAGGGGCTGCCAACACCTGGAAAGCCAAATCAACTGGGGATTATGAAATTAGAATGGAGCTGGGGATCACGTAGAAAACCAAAGTAGCTGAGGCTTAGAAGGTGGAGTTCCAAAGAGGCTGCAAACACATGGAGCGCCCATGTGGCAGACCCCAAGTGGCAATACACGCACCTAGTAAATTCAGGAACCATGAGACAGAGCCGGGGGATTGGGATTAGAGAGGGGAACATACTGCATGGGCTCAAGGGGGAAAGGGGAAAGCCCACATGTCTGATCCAGAGTGGGAATCCGCATAAGACAAATTAGAAACCATCAGTCAGAGCAGAGAGATCAGAATTAAAGAGACATTAAAAGACAGGGTTAGGTCTCCCTTCCACACCCGGCCAGACAACTGAGTGGGATTGGGAACCAAGACTCAACTGGGGGAAGCTCAGGCCACACCAGAAGAGCAGAGAGGATCTCAGGAACTGGAGGTCTCAGAAGAAGAGAGAGGAACCCCACCAGGCTGCAACCTTTATAGGTTTAGTTCAGGTAGGCGGGGAAGGATCTGATTTGTTATTAGATCTAGAGTGGGGCTGTGATCATAGCATGTTGATTGTGCACAGCAGGAACGTAGATCAATATCAGGCACGAATTCATTCTTGTGTCATGAGAAACAGGTGTTCAGCATCTTCTGGTCTCCTCTGGGCCTCTGTCCCTAGCTGAGACCTGCCTAGCTCTCTGTATTCTGTCTCACTATAAAGTGAGTTTGCGACCACCCTGAGACTACATAGTGAATTCCAGGTCAGCTTGGGCTAGATAGAGGAAGACCCTACCTTGAAAAACAAAACAGCAAAAAAGTATGAACTCAGTAGGGTGACACATGCCTGTAAAACCAAGCCCCTGAGAAACTGAGATGGGAGTATTGCCAAGTTGGAGGTCAACCTGTGCTACAGTGACCCTGTATCAAAGAGGAAAAAAATCATAATGAAAACAAGTAAAATTAATTATCCCAAAAGATGTGTTTTTTTTCCTAAAATGTTATGTTGGTGTGCCAGATTTCAGGGTCCCCAAAGACCACTCAGGAGTCGAAGCGATGCAGTCACATCAGGGTCTTTATTGCAGATGGAGCCAGGTCTCTCAACCTTCACAGACACAGCGGATCCGGGAGGAGAGCCCTGAGCCCAGAATTAGCAAGATTTTTATAGAAATTACAGCAAGGATAGGGGGTTTCCAACTTGGCAGTTACGTGATTGGTTGACACTTAGCAATTGTTTAGACAAGCATAAAAAAAATGTAGCCGGGCATGGGGTGCACGCCTTTAATCCCAGCACTCGGGAGGCAGAGGTAGGAGGATCGCCATGAGTTCAAGGCCACCCTGAGACTACATAGTGAATTCCAGGTCAGCCTGGGCTAGAGCGAGACCCTACCTCAAAAAACCAAAAAAAATATATATGTATTTTGGCTATATGCATTGAGCTGATACTACATCTTGACCACACACAGTGCTGCGCAAGCTAAGTTATGGTTTCCAGAAGCAGACCTGGCATTTAGCAGCTGTGATCAGCACAAAGAAATAGGTACCAGGGCAAAATTCAAAACTCCATTGCCCAGGGCAACACTCGAACCTAGTATAAACTATTCTGTGCCTTATCTTCAAGGATTCCTTTCAGCAAGGTTTATTTTAAAATGGCTGTGCTTATGCTAAGAACATTTTATATTTTATTGGGAGTCTCACAATGTCACTGTGCTAATTAATGAATTAGTAATGAGGTAGTTGTTGGATGTGGTTGTGCACAGCTGTAATCCCAGAACACAGGAGGTGAACGCAGGAGTTTAAGGTCGTCCTCAGCTACATGGTGAGCTTGAGGGAGGCCAGCCAACCTGGGCTATGAGACCCTGTCTCAAAAAAGAAAAGAGGGGGCTGGTAAGATGTCTCAGCAGCTAAGGCGCTTGCCTGAAAACCCTAGCAACCTGAGTTTGATTCCCCAGTGCCCACATAGAGCCAGATGCACAATGTCTCTCTCTGTGTCTCTCTGCTTGCAAATAAGTAAATAAAATTTTAAAATAAAAAATGTGAGTTGGTATTTGTCATTGCAAGCATATTTCATTTGGGCTAACCACATTTCTTTCAAAAGCTTCTTAGACATATGTGGCCAGTTTTCTTGCATCTTGCTGGTCAGGAAGCTTCCCCTTGTTTATTTTGTTACCATTTATTTTTTGGAGACTTGGGTCATTCATCACAGTCACACACCTCCAGAATTTTGCCAATGGCATCCTGTGGCAGTGCTCCTCCAACCTGGCTGCTCCCCATAGGCTGATGGTCATATCCTGATCCATAAGCTGATGGGTCATGTGATTAGACTCAAGCACTTTTAAAAAATATTTTATTTATTTATTTATTTGAGAGAGAGAGAGAATGGGCACACCAGGGCCTCTAGCCACTCCAGACACATGCACCACCTTGTGCATCTGGCTTTACATGGGTACTGAGGAATTGAACTTGGATCATCAGGCTTTGCAGGCAAAGGTCTTAACCACTAAGCCATCTCTCCAGCCCTCAAGCACTTTTTTGTTGGAAGAGTACTTTGTATTTGGATTTATATCCCCTACCCTATAATTGTTTTTTTAAGGTAGGGTCTTCCTGTAGCCCAGGCTGACCTGGAATTCACTATGTAGTGTCAGGCTGGTTTTGATCTCACAGTGATCCTCCTACCTCTGCCTCTCAATTGCTGGGACTAAAGGCATTTGCCCCCATGCCCAGCCACATCTTTTTAATATTTATTTCTATTTATTTATTGAGACGGGATTACATATAGTTCAGGTTTGGCCTAAGACCTGCCATGCAGCCAATTGACCTTGAACTACAGGCTCTCCTGCTTCTGGGATTACAGCTGTGCATCACCACACCTAGCTTAATCACATCGTAAATTACACATAGAATCATACATTACAGAATATTTGCTCATAAAAACTGGTCCGTGACTGGGCATGGTGGCACGTGTCTTTAATCCCAGCATTTGGGAGGCAGAGGTAGGAGGATTGCCCATGAGTTCAAGGCCTGAGACTACAGAGTGAATTCCAGGTCAGCCTGAGCTAGAGGGAGACCCTATCTCCAAAAACCAAAAAAAAAAAAAAAAAAAACAACTGCTCCACCATATTGGATTTTTGGATTTCTTTTTATCTACAACCTCTATCCATACACACAATATACCAGGATTGTCATTCCCTCCCATCACCCAGCTTTGTCTTCTCCCCACCCTCCTCCCACTGAACCCTTCCTTCTCACTAGTTCCCATTCTGTTTTGATGTCATCCTTTCCTCTCCTGCTGTTGAGGTTTTGTGTAGGTGACGTCAGCCTCTGTGAGGTCATTGCTGCTTAGTGACTGGAAGACAATGTTGCAGAGCACTCCTCCCTTCCTTTGGCTCTTACATTCTTTTTCCATTTGAGTCTGAATTTTTTTATTTTCGAGGTAGGGTCTCGCTCTAGTCCAGGCTGACCTGGAATTCACTCTGTAGTCTCAGGGTGGCCTTGAACTCACGGCAATCCTCCTATCTCTGCCTCCCGAGTGCTGGGATTAAAGGCGTGCGCCACCACGCCCAGCTTGAATTTTCTTTATTTCCTTCTTGATTTCTTCAGTGACCCATTCATGCAGTAGTGTACTGCTTAATTTCCATGAGTTTGTGTATGTTTTATAGTTTTTCTTGCTGTTGATTTGTAGTTTAATCCCAGTGTGGTGGCTCTTACAGTCTTCCTGCCACCTCTTCTGCAGTGTTCCCTGAGCCATGGAGGTGTGATAGAGGTGTCTCATTTAGGGCTGAACACTCCACTGTCACTTCTCAGCATGTTGATGAATTTTGAGTCTCCCCAGAGGTCACCACCATCTGAAGAGAGAAGCTTCTGCAGGGCTGGAGAGATGGCTTAGCAGTTAAAGGCACTTACTTGTAAAGCCTGATGGCTAGTTTGATTCCCCAGTACCCACAAAGTGGCACATGTATCTGGAGTTTATTTGCAGTGATAATAGGCCCTGGTGTGCCTATTCCCTCCTCACACCCCTCTTTCTCTGCTTACAAATAATGTTTTTACTAAAGAGCTTTTCTAGCTTGGCATGGTGGCACACGCCTTTAGTCCCAGCACTCAGGAGGCAGAGGTAGGAGGATCACCATGAGTTCGAGGACAGCCTGGGACTACATAATGAATTCCAGGTCACTCTGGGCTAGAGCGAGACCCTACCTCGAAAAACAAACAAAAACCAAAAAACTTCTCCAGCCAAAAGTGAGAGTGGCATTAATACATGGGCATAAACATAAGGGTTTGGAGGGCGGTGGGCATAATGTATCCATTGAGCCAGACAGCAGTAGTTTCCCCCTAGGGCTTATGACCTCCCTACCCAAAGGCTTCTGGCTGGGTTCTCAGTACCAGGTAGGAGTTCCCTTCTGTGGTGCGGGCCTCCAGCCCGTCACAGAGCAGTTGATTCCGCTGGGTTTCTCTGGTTTTCCTTCCCACATGCTTCCCTGCCATTTCCTCATTCCCAGGTGCGCTGATCGTGCTCTCCCGTTCATCCGGACCCTCTGTGCCCTTCACGGTGTTTGTGACCATGCACGTTTCTGTTTTGCCTCTAGGACTGGTTTGTTGTGAACCCCTCGACCAGGAAAAGCTTCGAGAAGATGATGAAGATTAAGCAGCAGCAGCAGGAGGAAGAGAAGCGGAGGCAGCAGAGCAGGAGTCGGAGGTCTCTGCGAGGGCAGCAGCAGCAGCAGCAGCAGCAGCAGCCTGGCGCCGAGCTCACCGCCGCCGGCTCCGAGGACCTGGGGGTGTCAGCCTTCCGTAAGGAATCCGAGCAGGAGCCAGTGCCAGCGCAGCCCCCCAAAGTAAAGCCCGCAAAGACAACTAGGCGAGGAAGGAAGTAGGGGTCCTGGAAGCGCTCCTAGGAGTGGACACGGTGCTGTTGTCACGGGGACCTGTGCGCACGGGAGGCCCGAATCCTGGGCTGAAGGAGGGTGCTTCCAGCTTTTGGTATGGGTCTGTGGCTTCCTCAGCGCTCCTGTGTAAAGTTCATGGTCTTCCTAATTCACTTTCGTACTTCCCCCTCTTTTCAGTGGTTCATACTCTTCCTCACTGGAGTCCATTGCTTTTTCTCCTGTTCCCCAGTTATCTCCCTCAGAAAACCAACTGTAGGCCCTTCACATGACTAAGAGACCTGTTTTGGTTACTGTTTCCTTCCTGGGCTAACATTCTTCAATTACCGTTGATTTGACCACTCTATCATCTAGTTTATAAAATAATTCCAATCTGAAATTTTTAAAATTCATGACGGGTTTATCATTACAAAAAGAAGCCTAGAAACTAGAATTGTCACTTTTGTAAAAGAGTGAGCACGAATCATGGGAAAACACAACTTGATGGTGTCTGCCTACAATCGGGTGTTGGGTTGAGCGGAAGACAAGGGATTAGCATGAAAAAGCTGGAGGCGCTCCTAGGAGCTGCTTGGTTTGTACCAAATGGTAGGTTCGGGACTAACTAGATCCACAGGCATGAAAAGTAGCCTTAGGAGTTATGTGTCCCAAACACTAGAATGAATAGGAAGGAAAAAGCAGACCCAGCAATAAATACTGCCTCAACTTTCCTAGGGCCTGAGGCTCAGTGTCCTGAGGCTCCGCTTTGCCCTGTGGGTTGAAGGATTGAGAAAGGCCATTCCCCTGATGCGTTAACACTATAGATTAGTGCCCCTGGCATTGCCACTCAGGTTGCAAACCAAGGCGAGCGTTTCTTTTCCCTGGACTTGGCCTCACATGCGAGGACATCCTCGACGTCCTCATCCATGCCTTTCCCTCACCTCCACTGTCTCTTGAACGTTCTGAGAATATTGTCCATTATCCTGTTCATACGTGGAGTTCTACCTGCTTTCTATTATGAGACGTGACACCAGATGTAGATATTTCTCTGGAGCTGTACCTCATGCCTACCTGGTGGTGTTTAATGGACTCTTTCCCTGTGAGGGTGGAGCTCTCTGGAGCGTGTTTCTGGATTCTCTTTTCCCTTCTGCGTAAATATTGTCCCTCTGTGTTCCTGCCTATTGTGTGGCACATGTCACTTAAACGGTTCGCCTTTGTATGGACAAGTACTACCTTTTCAAATTCTTCAAGGCTGGCTGTTGCCACCCTTGAAGTCTGTTCTCTGTGCTCCTCTAAATAGCTTTATTACGTGTGCTTTTGTGAAGACCTCTTTAGACAAGGGGGCATTGAGTCTTGAATTTGACATTGGCAGAATGGGTCGTTTTGACACGAGGGAAGGAAATGCTGTTTCCTTGCTACATTGTATCCTCACTTGCGTCCTTCAAGCCCTTACAGTAGATGAGGGTGTCATGGAGGAGAAATGAAGGCGCTTCATTGATTTCTAGTGAATAAGACTTGGAGCTTGCCATGATGGCGCTGGGGAGGCAGAGGTAGAAGGAGCTCCATGAGTCTGAGGCCACTCTGAGACTACATGGTGAATTTCAGGTCAGCCTGGGCTAGAGCGAGACCCTACCTCGAAACAATCACCACAAGATATTGTTTGGCAATGACAGGAAATAAACCATCTCTACTAGAATGTGTTTCCGGTTTTCCTTAAACTGCTGGTGCTGTGGGATGCAGAAGGCGCTTGGAGGAGTTGGATGTGAGTCTAGTTCTTTGGTTCCAAAGTGGTTTACAGCAGAAGGGAATGTCCTGTGTCCTGCAGGACCCTGGTTGCACTCCTCCGTTCCCCTCCGTCTCAAGGCCAGAGACCACCCGGACTTAGTGCAGACTGGCCTAGTCACGCTGTTCAGTTTTTTTTTAATTCATTAGACTCATATGAGCTAGGGTGGTGGTATTTCGTGCGTGTATAGGTCAGAGTGATGTGAACTCATGTATGTTATGCTATGGAATATAAACGGATGCAATCACTTTGAAAATGGCTTGGTAATATGTGGAAAAGTTGAACATGCACCAGAGGTTGGATCCGAGGTGTGTGTAGAGAAACTCCTCTTGCCCACCTGGGCCGGAGGGACGCGCTACTGTGCTTCCTGCTCACCAAAACCTCTTCTCGTCTTTCCAGAATTATCAGCTTGTAGGACAAATGGCCAGACTCCATGTCCTAATTGTCCCCCTCTGCCCTCAATGTGGTAAGTGAATAGGCAGCTAATTTCTCTCCCTGGGAATGTGTGTAGTGAGTTTAAGCTAGGGATGTAGCTTCGTGATCGAGTGCCTGGCATGCACAAGGCCCTGTGTTTGACCCCAGCACGGGGACGTTCTCATCTAGAGCCTGTCCTTCCTCTGATTCTTGGTTGCCATGATGTGAGCTTTTCTGACCCGCCACACCCTCTGTGTCATGATGAACGGACATCTCTGAAACTGTGACTAAATAAATTCCTCTTTTAAACGAAATGAAAGTTAGTGCACCGTGTGCTATTTTCCCACTTCCCCAACTAGATGTGGCTGGAGATGGTGCCTTAGAGGACCGGAAGATGACGTTCCCCCGAGTCTCCATGAAGGAGAGCCACTTGCCAACCAGGGACATCTGAGACTATTGTGGAAGCAAGAACTGTTATCCGAGCTATTATATATTCTTTTGTCTTTAAAAATTTTTTTAAAATATTTACTTGAGAGAGAGAGAGACAGTGATTATGGGTGCGCCATGGCCTCCTGCCACTGCAGACAAACTCCAGGTTCTCTATGTAGGTACTGGGGAATTGAACCCACGCTGTCAGACTTTGCAAGCAAGCCTTGAACAATCTCTCCAGCCCTCTTTTTTTTTTTTTTTTTTTTTGAGGTAGCCCAAGGCTGACCTGGGATTCACTATGTAGTCTCAGGTAGCATTGAACTTGCGGAGTTCCTCCCACCTCTGCCTCCCAAGTGCTGGAAAAGGCTTTCGTCTTTTTTAGCATACTTCAGTACATTCCTTGTCCATCCAGAAGACTGGATAAATTGTGATGTAACCATCCATTGGTGTACTATGCAAATTATAAATTTAAGAAGGTCTTGTTACAAAGACATCCTAAAAATGTGTCATTTTTGCCCAGTTTCTGCAAGCCTATCCCTGGGAGCGAGCTCCACCTGGTAACTTTGTTCTCCAAGAATCCAAGCACTTAGAGCAAGCACTGAGGTGACTGCAAGGAGCACCTGTCACACAGAGTCCAAGTTTGGAAAGTTAAAAGCTCTTCCATTCAGTGGCCAATACCATCTGCTCAGTCCAGCTAGCCTTGAGATAGCACACCACCCTGGTTCCGGCCCTGGTGGCCAAACAAACCCTTGTGGCTGCGGGAGCTCACAGACACATGCTCCAGGTTTTTGAGGTGAAGGAGACCTTTAGGGTCCCTCCTGGGACCAAGAGCTTCTGCTTAGTGTCGTCTTCCTGGCTTCTTGCTGTCTTGTCTCTTGCCCAAAGCCACTGTCCCTAGCTCCCCTGAGCTCTGGCCTCATCCCTGTGTGGTGGGGTGTGTTCTATGCAGTCACTGTCAGGAAGGCCCTGGAAGTCTCTGGTCACCTCACACCTCTGCAGTGTGGGGAATGGGGGGGCTGCAAGAGAAATGCATGGGCTTGTGGGGCTGTTAAGTCCTGTGTGTGTGTGTGTGTGTGTGTGTGTGGTGTTGTTGCTGGGAAATGGTGGTGTCTGGGGAAACCACCTGCGTACAGGTGACTTACACAGTGTAGATATGGTAAGGATGGGCCTGAGGTTTCATGTGACACCCAGGGAGGTACAGAAATAGAGGCATTTGGAAAGTTGAGGATCTAGACTCCTGGCTTTCTGGGACTTGCCTCTGCCTCCTACAGGCTTCATGATTCACGTCTGTAATCCCAGCACTCAGCAAGCTGAGGTAGGAGGATCACTAGCAATTTGAGGTCAGCCTGTACTATGGAATGAGTTCCAGGGCCATCCGGGGCTTGAGTGAAACACTGCCTTAAAAGAGGGTGAGGGGCTGGAGAGATGGCTCAGCAGTCAAAGCCACTTGTGGTTCAATTCCCCAGTACCCACGTAAAGCCAGATGCACAAGGTGGCACGTGCATTTGGAGTTTGTTTGCAACGGCTAACGCCCTGGTCCGTCATTCTCTCTGCTTTGCAAATAAAAAGTAAAAATATAAGCTGGGCGTGGTGGCAGAGGCAGAGGTAGGAGGATCACCATGAGTTCAAATTTCTCCCAGACATTGGCTGTATTTAAGTTGCCAACATGTACATTTTATGTGGAGAGAGTATATCCCTCACAAAGTGGTTAAAACACTCCTAATCCCAGGTATTTTTAGTCAAGAGAAATAAAAACCTATGTCTACAAAAAACATATTTCCAAATACATGTAGCCACTTGCCCCACAAGTCATTTGAGCCAAAGGCAATTGTTGGGGGACCGGGGAACACGTGGGACACCCAGGGGGTGGGATCCTCCCAACCAAGAACAAGAGTCTGCATGCCGCTAGCGTCACTGTCACCAGGCTCTGCCCTTCTGGTGTCGTGAGGACATCACTGGGACAGCTGCTCCAGTTGTTCCACGGGGCCACCTGTCAGGCCATTTCTAGTCCCTGGGCTCACACTGCCCTGCAGCTCCAAACCTGATGTTCAGCACCGCTTCCTTCCAGTTCCAGGACGACTGCCTTGTGTTTCTGGTTTTATTTGACAAATACAAGCTGCTGTGTAGCCATTGGTGACGATATTGAAGAAACAGCATGCACCAAGAAGCTTATAGGATCAGTGGCAAAAAAATTTCATGTCAAGAGTCAGAACTTTTGCAGTCGTTTACGTCATCGCTTCTCCATATAGAAGATAATAAGTTGTAATCAAAAATCTCATCATCTAGTAAAAGGAAAAATCTCTTCATCTTGGGGCTGCGAAGATAGCTCAGTAGTTAGAGGTGCTTGCTTGCAAAGCTTCCTGGCCTGGGTTTGCTTCCTAAGCCCAATGCAAAAAATGGCATAAGCATCTGGCATTCATTTTGCAGCAAGAGGCCTGTGTGCACACTCACACACAAATGCACTCAATTAAATAGAATCTTATAAAGATTTCTTCAGGGCTGGAGAGGTGGCTCAGCGGATAAGGCACTTGCCTCTAGTGCCTAAGGCCCTGGGTTCAATTCCCCAGGTCCCACATAAGCCAGACCCACAAGGTGGTGGCCCTGGTGTGCTCTCTCTCTCTCTCTCTCTCTCTCTCTCTTTCTCTCTCTCATCTCTGCTTGAAAATGAATAAAATAAAATATTTAAAAAATTAAAAAAAAGAAAAAGATTTCTTCATCTTACTGATACAGGCACGAATAAGCCAAAATGTCTGTCAATGTCGTCTGCAGAGTATCAGACCAGTTCTCTTGCTACAGTTGTCTTACTGTCTGATTGCTAAGGTTGGAGGTAGAGAGAGGAATGGGACCCAGACCATTGTAGACAGCATGATTGATGTTTCAAGGTGTTTAATCAACCTCTCCCGTATTCCACCAAGTGTTTGGGCTGTGAGCTGGGAACACAGAATGAATATGATGTTAAAAAATGATCTTACACAGGACATAGTGGCACGGACCTTTAATCCCAGCATTTGGGAGGCAGAAGTATAGGAGGACCGCTGTGAGTTCCTGGCCAGCATGAGACTAGTGAATTCCAGGTCAGCTTGGGCTAGAGCAAGACCCTACCTCAAAAAACAAAATGACCTTACAAGGCTTTCCTCAAAAGGCTCCCAGTTGTCTGCAATGCCCACCTAAAATGCCAAGGGTAAGTGGTGTTTACAACTAATTGATCACAACCAATTACAGATTCTTTGCTGGTTGGTCTGAATGCCGTGGTGTTTAAAATGTCGAGTATGGTGGCATGTCTGTAATCACAGCCCTGGGAAGGGGAGACAGGATCCCTGGAGTTCATTGGCTAGCCAGTCTAGGCTAATTGGTGAGCTCCAGGCTAATGAGAGACCCAAAAGATGTAGCCAGTGTCCTTGAGGATGTCCCCTGGTCTACACACACACACACACACACACACACACACACACACACAAAAGAATGGCCTTCCATTGGAGGTGCACCTGGACTCAGCACGTGGAGACAGATATCTGTAAGCCCATGGTGAGCTTCAGACAAGCCCCCTAGATTCAGACATCCTCCATTAAACTTTTTACTTGAGCCCTTAGCAGGCAGATTTTTGCTGTAAGGGGGTGTCACTGGGGGCAGATACTGGGAGTCCAGCCCTTAAAGGTGTGCCTGAGGGTAGATGTTAAGTCCAGCCCTAAGGTGTAAATAGAACAGTCGGAGTTCTGGCTGTTGGTAATATCTCCCTGGCTTGTATCTCTAGAAATGAGTTACCTTCTTCTACCATAGATGGTGTTCCCCTGGAATTTGTAAGCCTGAAATAAACCCCTTTCCTCCTATAAACTGCTTTTGGTTAGGTGTGTGTCCAGCAACCCAAAGGTGACTGCAACACTGTCTCAAAAATTAAATAAATAAATAATAAGCTGGGCGTGGTGGTACACGCCTTTAATCCCAGCACTCGGGAGGCAGAGGTAGGAGTATTGCCGTGAGTTCAAGGCCACCCTGAAACTACATAGTGAATTCCAGGTCAGCCTGGACTACAGCGAGACCCTACCTCGAAAAACAAAACAAAACAAATTAAATAAATAATAAAAAGCCTGGTGTGGTGATGCACACCTTTAATCCCAGCACTTGGGAGGCAGAGGTAGGAGGATCACCCTGAATTTGAGGCAAACCTGAGGCTATACAGTGAATTCCAGGTCAGTCTGGACTACATCCAGACCTTACCTCCTAAAACAAAGGAAGAAAAGTAATGGCCTTATACTGTCAATGAATTTCATGTCATAAATAAGCTACAAGACAAGTCGGATGGATTCATTATTTTAAAAAAATTGTTCTTTGTCCTGAGGGAGAATCCTGAAACAGATCAGCGTGTGAATCCAAAGCCTGTGACTGTTAAGGCTTTCCTGACATCCATCATAAACTCTGCACATCTGAGATCCTGACGGTGGTACAGAGAAGAAAAAACAGAAAGGACAGCCAAGGAAGTGGCTCTGTACCAGCAGCATGGCACCCCCACCTCCATCACCCCTGGAGATCAGTCCTCCGCTACCTGCTGTGGAAGAAGAGGAGGCTGATAACTGAGAAGAAAACACACAGGACATTCCGAGGTCCGGAGAGCAGACACAAGTCCTGACACCCAGCGGTGATAGGAAAAGCACTGCAGAAAAGTAGTCCATGTCCTCTTTGATTTTGCTAAGAAAAAGAAGAGGTATTAGTGACTTGTCTGACAAAGAAATACGAAAGCAGCAAGATGCTCTGAAATTAATAGAGGCACAGCATTTCCTAAGATTTTGTCACGACAAAACAGGTCAACGGTAACTTCACTATGATCTGGAGTGTAACAATGCATCAAGCTCAGCTCATTCCAAGATTCCACATATCTGTGTGTGTGTGTGTGTGTGTGTGTGTCCACACTCCCGCAAAGGCACGTTCATGTGGTCAGAGGACAGCCTTGGGTGTCGGTCCTCACCTTCCCCCTTGTCTGGAGCAGGGCCTCTCCCTGTTCACTGCTGTTTGCCAGGCTAGCTCGCCCGTAAGCTTTAGACGCTCTGGTATTACAGACTCTCACTATGCATCCAGCTTTTTTTTTTTGGTTTCTTGAGGTAGGGTCTCGCTCTAGTCCAGGCTGACCTGGAATTCACTATGTGGTCTCAGGGTGGCTTTGAACTCACGACAATCTTCCTACCTCTGTCTCCCAAGTGCTGGGATTAAAGGCATTTGTCACCATGCCCAGCTTTTGGTTTTATTTTATTTTATTTTGTATTTTTGAGGTAGGGTCTCACCTCTACCCCACAAGTACTTTATTTCATCAGAGAAATGCAAATTAAAACTAGTT
The DNA here is from genome assembly GCA_004024765.1 of Zapus hudsonius. NCBI lineage: Eukaryota > Metazoa > Chordata > Mammalia > Rodentia > Dipodidae > Zapus > Zapus hudsonius. The sequence continues at coordinate 413 of PVHP010031594.1, read as the reverse complement.
TGAGATTCCATCTCCTGTCAGAATGGTTGCCATCAAGAAAACAAATGACAAGCTGGGCATGGTGGTGTAGCCTTTAATCCCAGCACTCGGGAGACAGAGGTAGGAGGATCACCATGAGCTCAAGGCCACCCTGAGACTCCATAGTGAATTCCAGGTCAGCCTGGGCTAGAGCGAGACCCTATCTCGAAAAAAAAAAAAAGAAAAGAAAACAAATGACAATATGCTGGCGAGGATGTGGAAAAATAGGAACCCTTCTACATTGCTGGTGGGAATATAAACTGGTGCAGCCATTGTGGAAAACAGTGTGGAGGTTCTTAAAACAGCTGAAAGTAGATTTACCATATGATCCAGCTATACCACTCATTGGCATATATTCTAACGACTCTAGTCACTACCTTAGAGATATTTGCTCA
>PVHP010031593.1:0-20884 GCA_004024765.1 Zapus hudsonius | reverse complement strand
AAAGATTTTCGACACAAGGACCTCTAAGCTCGCAACATTAAAGCAGCCTTATTACTCACCCACCACGACTCAGGGAACTGAGCGGAAGAGGGGGCGGAAAGATTGTGAGAGCCGTGGTGGGGGAGACGGTCTAGAGGCATAGCACCCATCAGTAACAACTGACTTGGGCCAGGAAGACCGGGATGAGTACTAAGATATACAGGATCCCTTGCCACAAGGACTAATACAGACAGCCCACGAAGGAGGATATACAACTGATCAGGGATGGGGAGGGGGGAATTGGGGAAGTCGGGATAACAACGCAATGTTTGCCCACTAAATAATGTAACTCATTATGGACAATAAATATTAAATTAAAAAAGGGGTTTAATACTATATTATTTTAGTATATTGTCTTTTAAAACTTAACAATCAAATTTTATATTCCTAATCCCAATAAAACGTAACGTAAAGACGTATGGGATTATGTAGATAATACAAACATATCATCTATACTAAATTCAACATCTGATGACCACATAATACATAAATTTTAATCTATCCTTTATATTATAAAGTTCAAGAAAGCAATAATATTATTTTGTATCAAACTGTATCCTCAAAACTTTTACTAAGCAGGTGTACAAATGCATACACGGCAAAAAAAAAGGATGTATAATCATTTCTACTTAAGACATGAGAAAATTAAGCACTCATTCATTGGACTGCTTACTTTTTAAATGTCTGTCTGTGTGTGTGTGTGTGTGTGTGTGTGTGTGTGTGTGTGTGTGTGTGTATGGTTGTGCACCCATATGTGTAGGTGGACATGTGGAGGCCAGAGGCCAACATCAAATGACATGAACACTATTCCTTTGATATGGGGTTTTTCATTGACAGGAACTCACCAATTAGAATGCATTGCTGGCAAGCAAGGCCCAGGTATGTTCCTGTCTCAGCTTTTCCACCACTGGAATTACATGCATGTGTCTGAAAACTGGTCATTTTTATGTGAGTACTGGAGATTAGACTCAGAAACTTATGCTTTCAAAGCAAGCATTTTCCTAACTGAGCTATCTTCCCAGCTCTGTTACTTACTTTGTTAAGTTTGGTGCAATATGAAACACTCTAGGTCTTTGATTGTAAATGATTTATTCTTGTAGCCAAGTTGAAGTTTAAAAATTGGAATCAACAATATAGCCATAACAAAAAGGGAAGGCCTAGTATGTGGCAATATATGTATAGCAACTTTTCTGCAAGATACATTTATATCATAATCTTACATCTTAGATTACATTCTTTGCTAGCATTAGTTGGTCCAAGAGAAATTATTTTTAAAGTAAACAAAGATTACTCCCTAACTGTGGAATCAGATGATGTGAGGATGTGCCATACCAGCAATAATACATGGAACTTTCTTCAGGTGATAGGAAGGGATACACTAGATAGGAAGACTAGGAAAGAAGTGACATCCCAATAGTTGACAGAGTGCAGGCAGTGTCAGGAAACAGTGACAGTGAATGATAGGGGTGCTAGAAGTCAGCAAAACCTACACTAGATTAGGAGCATACCACAGCATACTTTATCAGAATGGTTAGATGGCTCTCTATTACTGTATAGCTTTGTGTAATCAACATTTGTAGTGACTAGTGTTTACTGTAAAACATCAAGACTTGCTTATCAAATCATAGAACCAAAGTGACCGCAAAAGATTGTTTCTTCCAATGTCCAATAAAAACTTCTACAACGTGACCTTTCTATTCCTCCAAAACATGTCTACTTCTGTTGTCCCTGACTCAAAGTTTGTTTTCACTACTTGCCTTAACAAACAGAATGTGGCAGAAGAGTATTTTGAGACTTCCAAATCCATGGTCAGCTTTTTATGAGTCTCTTAGAATGCTTCTTAGAAAACTTCATTTGAGAACACAGGTGTCATGCCAAGAGAAGCTAACATCAACTTCCCACTGAGAGAGTCATCTCTCCAAGGAATCTAGTCCATCAGCTTTCGACCATGATACTACAGCTCCCATTCTAATGTAGAAACTCAACAAAAGAGCTGGGTCACAAACATTTCAGTGCACAGAAAAATGAGAGATTAAAACTTCATATAAAAAACTATTAAACATATGGATAACTTAACAAATAACACTAAATAATTGATATGGGAACAAAGTACCTTTGACTCTTTGAGAATAGAAAGTATTCCAGGATCAGAGGAAGCCCTGTATTAAAGCATGAATTCATGGTTCCAACTCATTCATATAGTTCATCCATAAAATTTTAATATTATAAGAATGGGTGACCTGAGTATAAACACAAGATGCACTGTGCTTTTAAATAGAATGTTTTCTTGCTAATCAAGTAATTTTTCATTCACTAAAAAGAGCTTTCTAGCAAGAATCAATTTCAGGACTCATGCTGTGGTGGCTGTTTTACTGTGTATGTTATGTGCTCATTTGTTGTTAGGTAAGTGGAAGAATGGCAATGAAACACATAAAGTCTTTTACTCATATGAATTTTTGCTTTCCATCCACCAACACAGTGGCGTTAGATATAAGCAGGATGTAAATTCCATATTCACATACAGTACACCTACCATATAGCACAAAGATTCATGACTAAAGTGTTTATAATTACCAGTTTAAACTGGCATGTAAATTGTCATAGGACATAACTAAGTGGTCATTGGTTCTCATTATCTTATTTCCTCTCCTGATCACTTAATTTTTTCTCACCTTCCTGGATGTTTCTACTGAGAATAAATGTAATGTCAGATAAGGAGTATCTTAAAGCTGTATAAAGAACATCATTATCTTGGTGATATCTTTGTTAGAACACTGGTCAATGGGCAAAGCAAAGAAAAAGAAATGAAAGAATGTGGTGTGTGTGTGTGTGTGTGTGTGTGTGTGTGTGTGTGTGTGTGTGTGTGTGTGAAATTGAACTTGGGTCATTAGGCTTTGCAGGTATGTACCTTAAACACTGAGCAATCTTTGCACCCCAAGCTTCCTCCTTTCAAAAGTGCCAGCATTCTTTCTGCTGTCTCAATGCAGAACAGCTACTGGTGGTAATCTCTCAAACAACTACAGCTAGTGGGTGGTACTACAGCCTGGAAACTCAAATTTCATTCAGTGTCCTATTTTTTTATCATACTGATCTCCATGGAATATGGAATGTACAAGAACCAATGCAACAAACAAAGTTTGGGCTACTGCTTTTGATTTTGTGGTGATTAAGGAAATAGTTAACAGGCTAACATAATTCTCTTGGAAAGACAAATCAAACTGATTTTAGTTGCTGTTGCAGTTTACCTTTGCATTGTGAAGGTAACAAAATAAAACTGAAAAAATAGAGGGCCTTAAACTTGATTAGAAACATTTTTCCATGTGTCTCTTCCATTTCTTTGCAAGCAGAGACATTATTTCTATTCTCCCTTTTCAAGGATATTTGTACAGTAACTATATATTCATCTAGAGCAAAGGTTAGCATTGTTTACTGTTCACTGCAACAAGACAATGTCTCCCTTTGGTGCCAAGTTCAGGTAGATTTACTGCACCCTATAAAATAATCAAATTCCCTAAGCGTTATGTCTGTCTTCTGTAATGCAACTGACTGCATGCAAGCATCACTTGGCCCTCTTCCTGCCATAAGGCAAATGGATCTTAGGGAAGTAATGTAAATGTTGCCATTGTAAATGCTGACTGTTAAGAATAAGTGGGCTTCTGTTTGAAACCAGGTGCTTTGTATCTTCTATCAGCATTCATGACACTGTGGTGGGCAAATCCGTGGTTTCAAAGTGGAGTATACCAACCTTGTTATAGCTCTTAACGTAAAGAGTCTTTTGAAATTTTGAATTTTAGCCATGATTTGGTAGTGAGTAGAGGAATAACACATGTTTTGGCTTGAGAGCCGACAGGATGATGATGCTCTAACATGACATTCACCTTTTCTTCTTCCCTCAGGATTTGCCACATCACAAGCTGCCTTTCTGATAGGAACAATGTTGCTCTGCCTTTAATTCCCAACACACAAACTGTGCTCCCACACCTCACACATCTGTAATATTCAGGATAATCATTTCTCCTTAAGGAATTCTCAGGCTTTCCAAGAAGCTGTCTATGTCTCCATGTCATTTTCTCTTTTTTTCTTTGATGTAAAGCTAACATGCCTGGCTTCAGAATACCTGAAACAATGTCCCCTATTGCCTAACAACTTCCTTTATTAATCATAGCACTATTTCCTATGGAATGGTAAGGAAGACAGCAGTTCATTTTGTGGGGAATAATTTTATTTTGTTGTTGTTTGTATTTTTTAAATTTATAATATCTAATAAAAAATAAATGATATGTTAATACAACATTGGGGAATGACAAAAATATACATTGTTCACATGTTGAATTGCCCCTACACTTCCTCTATCTCTCCTATTCCCAATTTTTCAACAGTTTAGTTATCAAATATATATAAATTATTCTAATCTTCATATTTTTCATTGCTAATTATGGAAAATAATTTTACTTCATCTCTATTATTTATACATCCATTTAAGCTACAATTGCATCTTATGCTTAACAGAACATTAACTTCATATTAAAAACAAATAAAATATTTTGTCCTTCAAAAAAAATAACAAAAGTAAAGTATCTCTCTGTCTTATTAACCCTAAAACCCCAAAAAATATATGAAAAAAGTGAAACATTGGGCTAAAAGCAAAATTGGCAGTGAATAGACTATGGTGTGTATAAAACTAAATATGATAAATTTGTAAAGTTTACTATATAAAATAAATCCAGAATTGAGAGAATGCTCTTATCCCTGTAATCAGAAAATCTTATGTAAATACATAAATATATTTTTGGACTACAGACTTTATTTATTTAAAAAATATATAAAAGTTTTCAAAATAATAGCAAGATATGCAGACACACATGTACAGAAACACATGAAAAGATCATCAACATCAAAACATTTTAACATTTTATATAGATCAGAAATGGCTATTACATAACCACTATTTTAGTACTGTTATTTCGCTGACCAAAATGGAAATGTCAGGTATCAAATCTACAACAAAATGAGTTTAAACTATTGAAGGGTCATAACTTGTGTCAAAACAGTGAATAATATTACTATCATACTTTACCAACTGACCTACATAATGCATACTAAACTTCCTATCACTCATAATTCCAAAATAGATTTATGAGCATTGAAATAATTAAGTGTACTCAAAGAATCAGATTATTAGAAATATAATCAGTCATGACATATCTCCCAAATGAAAATTTTAAACACCTCCATGCTTTTAGACTATCTTCTATTTAGGTAAAAATAAAATTGATCTATTATTCATATTTAATGTATAATTTTGAAATTTTAAAATGCCTTGTCCTTATAGGAATTCCTGAAGAAACCTAAACCAGGAAGTTTCTGCACAAAGTTACTACACGCTAAATGCTTCATGGCCACCATATTAAAGGAACAAGCCTGAGAATGTCACCTGGTCTAGCAAGAATGTTTTTCTTATATTGTGTTGGTTGGGTGAGCTGTCAGAAGAAGATAAATGGAGCTGAGCTGTACCATTAACCTGTGACATTTTTGACAGTGCAAGGCTATCTACTATGAGAAAGTTGACTTTTTTCTTTGCTATCTTTCAATTTGTAATAGAAATAAGAAAAGATAGGTAAAATGACTTACGGAAAAAATAGAAACAAATGAGAAGGCTATCTTGAGTAATAGATATATTTTTCTTATATGTAAAACTACATCCATAATTGGAGAATATTAAAAAGTACTTCCCATAGATTTACTCTTCCAAGGAAATCAACACCAAAATATTTCTTACTTTAACATAGACTTTTAAGAAACAACAAAATGTGTCTTGATTAACACTATGCCTGGTCCTCCAATCTAAAATGATAAAAATAATTTACCACTGTTATAACAATAATCTCATTCCACTCTTAAAATCAGTATTGAGTTTAACATACACAAGTAATAATCCCAATTTCATATATCTTAGAAATCTTAACATACATTTTTATTGCTTGATCTCCTATTGGAATGTGAAAAAGTAGTTAAGTTCAAGCCATATTTTGGAAAGATAAACTAGTAAGAAAATAAAGAATAACAGGTTTCATAATAATAAAATACATAGTGATATATTTATTTATGGGGAAAATCTAGTTGCCTAACATTACTCTTTGCCAATCTATGTGTAAACAATGGCATTTTCATGATCTTGAGTCCTTGGTCAGAAATAAAATGTAAATACAAAATATATTTTTAATTTTCAAAGGCTTACTTATTGGCTAAGAGATCTGCTCAGTTACAAGGAACACATAATTGGAACTGGGATCCATGGAAAAAAACTTATGGAGACCAAGAACCCTGGCTCCAAGGGAAATTCCCATTGCCAGAGGAGCTACAGAGAGGCTACACCCTTTAGAATCTTGCCAAAATAGCAACGTTTGTCTCATTTAACCTATACTGATCTCACTCTCCAATGGAGATTCTATTTGTGTTTTTCAGAAGGCAGTGAGAGAGTCGGGGACAACCCGATTCCACCAAGACATTGGATGATGGCTGATATCCTGTCAGAAGATGAACCACACCTAGCCGGTCATATAGAGCCCAAATGAATCCTATGAGAAAGTGACAAGATAAACAAGAGACCTATCACCATAGCAAGTCAGATAACCCATGAAAGGTCAAATGGAGACAGACACCAGCAATACCCAACACAACCCAAAGCAGACATCCAGGGAAACTTAAGATATCAACAATAAAGCGGACTTAAAATTCACCCAACATGACTCAAGGAACTGAGCAGAAGAGGGGTTGGAAAGATTGTATCCATGGTGCCAGAGAATATCCAGAGACATTGGCTCCCTCAGCAACAACACACAAAGGGAGAAAAACTGGCTGCCTCCTGTGCTATCCATAAGCCGGACCCTATGAACAGATCCAATATGCACAAGGAGGGTCCCCAGTGGGTAGGGGACAGAAAGAAGGGAAATGGGGGCACCATCAAAAGATTTGCTCATACAATGTATAAAGATATTAAAAACTGTCATTGCCATAAGCCTCATTTTTAAACACTTCACTAGAACCAGACAAATATGTCCTTGAACTGTTATGCACATGATTCTGAGCATCAGAAAGTGAGAGTCCCCAGGCCCAGCTTAACTGTATCTCCTTTGGTACTCTGTCTGCTTCAAGATGGGAGTTCAAGGCTTTACTAGACATTTAAACAGCCATCAGCTTGGCCCCTTCAATTCTTTATATGAGGAGAGAAAGCCCCAAGGAATTAAAAGCTCTTTGTCCATGATCCTGTGCAAGCTAGGGGAGAGCTAGGACAAGCCACCTCTCTCCTCCCTTACAGGAGTTGTCTGAAGCTCAATACTGAACCCAGTGATGATGATAAATGAGAGGCTAGCTTCCTTACACGTCAACATATTGTAGTGCTTTTTAAATTTTTTATAGTTTGTAATAGTCTATTTTGAATGGAAACAAATCTGATTTAATGAATGATATGAACGATCATCTTGTTTCTGAAGAACTTTGAAGCAGAAGTTTATAGTTATCAAGAAGATAAGCAGCCCAGAATTGTGAAGCACAGTAAAATTTGGGGAACAGAGCATGGAATTCTTTGCTTAAAACATGAAATATAGATACTCTTTCTGGTTTCTAAGTGTTATTAAATATTTAATCTAAAACCCTTACTGCCAGCTTTTCTGAGAAAGGGTCCTTTATAGCACAGACTCAAACTTAAGATCCTCCAGCCTCATCTTCCTGAGTACTGGTGTGTGCCACAAGGCCTGGCTCCCAATTTTTCTTTCTTTTCTTTCTTTCTTTCTTTCTTTTTTTTTTTTTTTTGTTGGTTTTTCGAGGTAGGGTCTCCCTCTAGCCCAGGCTGACCTGGAATTCACTATGTAGTCTCAGGGAGGCCTTGACCTCATGGTGATCCTCCTACCTCTGCCTCCCTAGTGCTGGGATTAAAGGCGTGCACCACCACGCCCAGCTCAATTTTTCTTTTGAAGTGGTCCTCAGTTAGTTGATTGATGCTTCTGGGTTTCACATACTAAGTGATTTGTAATACGAGAGGATACTTTCTATGAAAGCTGATTCTCATGGAATAGATAAGTCTTTAATAGTTGTGCTGTACACTAAAGTTCTACTACAAAAATGCACCAAAACCTAGATTAGTAATTTTATGCCAGTGTTGATAAGATTGTTTTGTAAGTAGAATTGTTGATATATTCTTAATTTTTGCAATACTGTGTTTGCAAGACTGAGTTATAAATTAAAAACTATGGCCTCTTTGTATCCTAAATATATGTAAATAGAAATTAAATTATTAAAATTTCAGGAAAATAGATGTATCTGGAAAATATACCGAGTAAGTAACTCAGGCCCAGAAAGGCAAATGCCATATATTCTCACTCATATGTGGATCCTACCTTCATAAATTCATAGTTTTAGATTTATGTGTTGAAGTCAGAATGTTGTAGGAGGTCAGGAAGCAAAAAAGGACCAAGAATGAGGTGGGATGGCCTAAGTCAGGTTACAGTAAACGTATGAGGATATGAAAGTAGAAGGGGTATACTAGGAATGGGAAGTTTTAAATGGAGATGTAGGTGGGAAGTTGTTAGAGAGAAAGGGATGAGGAAAGTTAATCAAAATTAAGGATTATAAAGAATCCACATAGAAAAAAACATATAGAAACCTTGAGGTTTTTAACAACAACTTACTTAAGAGGCTCTGTTTTTCCTGTCATGATAATTATATTGTGTAATAAATTCACAGTCTATAAAAATGTGAAATGCTGTTTTTGGAGGTTTATATTGCTCAATAGGAACTCTGGAAATGAGCTGTCTGTTGATGTGTGACACTGGCAGAAAGCCATGCCCATGGACAATGCTCCCAGAAGGTACTGTAACCGCATCTTCTTCCTGAAGATGACTGAGCACTCTTTAAAGAGGAAGTATTGAAGCCAGGCTTGGTGGAGCACACCTTGAATGCCAGCACTAGGGATTCAGAGGTAGTAGGATCACTGTGAATTCATGGCCAGCCTGAGACTACATAGTGAATTCCAGGTCAGCCTGAGCTAGAGCAAGACCCTACCTTGGAAAAAAGAGTGTTAAATCTCAATCACAAGTAAGCCTCTCACTATAAAACTAAACTGCATTGCTGGAAGAAATGATGCCTTTTTTTAAAATTTTGAAAACAACTTGATTTTAAGGTTCCAGTTAATTAAGAAGCCAAAAATTTTAGGATACAAAGTTAGGCCTCCCCTTCAATAAGGAATTATTTGATATATATTTTGTGAAAGAGTCAACAATTTTTGCTTAAAACATGGGAGAGTGAACCCACACCTATGAAACACCACAAAGTGAAATACTGGTGACTTTCACTCCAAAATTGGGTAATCAGATCTAAAAAAGTGGTTTCTGCCAAAAATGGGCAACCAGGTCTAAGTTGTCATCAGTATCAATGTAACAATGAAACAGTGTGATGCAATATTGTTAAAATGTAGAAATAATATATAAAGTTAAAATACATTTTAACTGTTAGTTTGAGTGTGTGTTAAATACCTAAGATTTTGGCTGCATAAGGTCTGGCCAGTACTGATAAGATACAAGGTAACAGCCACAGGAACTAAAGGAAGTACATAAATCGACCCCAAAAAAGCCACTTTCTGAGATGCCTCTCTCACACTTGTTGTGTTGAGATCATGTGCTGTCACCCTGTTCCCTCTGAGCTAGAGTCTGAAGTGTTCTCCCTGCCATCTGCTCCAGGCCATCCCCCAAACTATGGCCTTTAGAGGGCTAAGGAAATTCATGGGTCAAACTACATGGACTGGCCAAGTCAGGAGTGTGGGAATTTGGGGGAGATTTTCCTGTGCTTTTATCAATAAACCAAGCCTTGTGCCAACTCCTGACTTTTGTCAGAATTGTCCGCTGGCGACAAGCTAAAATATGCAAAGAGCAGTCTGAGCTCTGAACAGCTTACTGTCTGCTGGTGTGTATATGGTGATGGTGATGATTTTCTCTCTCTGCTTGGACCAGCGAAAGGGGGCCAGCCTCCTTCACCATTATGGAACTTCTCCTTGATATCTAGTTTCAATAAATCCTCTCCTCCCATAACTGCCTGGTATTGAGGTTCATCCCAGTGGCATGTGGCTGACTACAACAAAGCATCTCATACATATAAAGATGCATGAGTTCTTTTCCTTTCAAAGCAAATAAAACACGAATTGTCACCAGAACTCATAGATAATAACAGAATCCCATCTCTTTAGGACAGTGCTTTTATTTTTCCCTACATTTTCAACCATGTAATTTTTTTGTATTTTTAATATCTTTATTATGAATAAGTATATGTATTGTATAAGCAAATCCCTGTTTCCCTCCTTTCTGTCCCCTACCCAGTAGGGTACTTCCTGGGTGTGTATACCAGATCTATAAGACACTGCTTTTGACAAACATCATGCTTTTTGTTAGTCCCCACCCGAGCAAATAAATACCTCAAAAGAAACAAATGAGAACTACAAAATTGAATAAATTTCTGAGAAAAACTGTCTGGACACCATTTGGCAAGAATATGCATTATGATAACTGAAATTTTTCTCTAGGTTTTACTATGTAATTGAAAGAACTAGAGGGGAAAGGAACATATTCTGGGTCTCATCACACACACACACACACACAAAAAAAAAAAAAATCTGAGTTAAATATCATGGCCAGGAGTGTTGAAAGCCCTCCACACAATTTGACTTATTTCTCAACAAAGCAGATCCACTTGGGAAGAGTGTAGTTTTGCACTTTGAGAATAACCAACACAGTTTACCAGAAAACACATGAACTGAACGGTAACATTTCCTTTAGTTTTCTAGTTTTCTAAAGCCTCTTTGATTTTGCTTTTGGTCCAAATAGATGTTATTTTGCTTTCCTCCTCTCAAGGACACATTTAAGAGACATTTCCTGTTAGTGCCACACTAGAATAGGGGTGAGTTGCTATCATCTTTTATTTAAAAACAGGAAAAAGTATATAAGCAAATCATGTTGCTCCGCAGTGTTGGGATGGTAACAGGGCACTCAATGTGTGTTTTCTCATGTCTTAAAGGAACAATTATGTAACTTCTCTGATAGCTTTACAAAATCCTCTTCACTAAACATTGAGTATAATTTGAAGGTAATAAATAAGCTTTTTGCTTAAACAGTCCAGAAAGAGAGATTAAAGGCAGATGGAGAATTGAATGTGGGCCACTGGTTTTTACAGGTATGATGTTTAAGAAACCCCCTACAAGAAACCCCTAGAGCACGGCAGCTGCTGAGCACGGAGGGCACAAACACAGTACCATGCTAGAGGAACAGAGGACCAGGAGACACCTGAGCCCTGTCACCTTCCTTAGACAGAGAACTTAATGCGAGGCTTTTAAAGAGAGAGTTTGCAAATATATCAAGATTGCTTTTGTTTTCTGGAGTTTTTAATTTTAAATTTGGCAGGTGGGTGTGGATTGTTTAATTTCAGTGCCTAATTAAAAGGAATTGTCAGAGGCCCTTCCTTGTGATCATGGGGGATTGGCAAGTTTTGTTGCTTTCATTTCAGATTCCGAGAAACAGTCCAGATAGTATGTCTTACCATCAAACTGCAATGTGGAAGACAGCCTTTTGAGAACATTTTCCCATCCTTTTTGGTCAACTTTGTGCCTCATAAATTAGTACAATAAACTACAATTCCACTTTATTTTTAATAGTTACATCTAAGCCATATAAAATTCTATTCATGTAAAAATTATTATTATAAATAGTTCAGTTGTTCTATTACCTCTAACTTTGTGAAAATACAATAATACAGAACAAAATATTTCAGTGCAAACCCTGCCAAAAACCCATTTCTTGAGCCAGGGATCATTCTAGTTGGGTCTTCATTGCTTCTGTATTAAAAGGATCAATAGGGATGGAGGACAGAGCTCAATGGTAGAGGGGATATATGCTTAGCATAGGTGTGACCCTAAATTTAATACCCAGCACCAAAAATAAAATCACCTCAATATATAGTGTTGAGTTAAATGATCTGATTCTTCCTAACTAGAAAATCTGTGGGTCTGACAGTCTTCCTGTGTATGATAAGTCATAGGCCTATGTTTCTTCAAGTAGACCCTTACTTGGTTTTTAAAACTTATGCTGTGTGGTTCTTAAAGTATGTGAGAGCCTTTGAGGTTCTATGACAAACAGCAACTTTTAATTTTTTGGGGGGTCAAATTTAGTTTAGACACACTACAAAGCAATGTACAAGAGATTTATTATGAGAAATTCTAGTCCTCCACCCACCACTAACCTCACAATAAATTTCCATTCATGTTCTTGTTATCAGTCTCATTAAGGATCCCCATGGGGTATATATTTTTTCATTATTAGCATACCTTGTTCATTTTGTGGACAAAATGAATAATATATGTAGTATATTATTTCGAAAAATTAGTACTTCACATAAATTTGAATTATGCATCATTGTTAACTAAACATTGCTCTATAATGAAAACCAAAAAGTTGCAGAAGAAGATGGATGACACTCAGACACAGGCTGTTGATCTGCTGGCAAGTAGAGCAGTGCTAGGCTTTGGGGAAGAAACTTTGACTCAGAACCATGTAGTGTTCAGAGAGCTGGAAATCTGTCCACCACCCAAGAAGGGGACTTCCACACAGGCTACAGCCAGCATGCAAGACATTGGAAACTATGCAAAGACAGGACAAGTATTTGCACCCAGACACCTGAAGAACTGCACAGAGATGTGACCTGCCTCTCAGGCTCTAACTAGGAAGTAGTGCTCAGGGACCCAAATGCCACCTGTAACCCAGTCTCCCAAAGAGAGACCCAGCAACAAGAGCAGGACCAGCCAGGGATATGACCAGAATCTGAGACCCAACATTATAAGAAATGCCAGAGATATTCCAGGCTTCTGGGAGCCAGGGAAAGAACACTTAGGGACTCTAGACTCCCCATCCAGCTCTCTCCCCTTGTCATATATTACTCTTTTAATACCCAAAGCAATTTACTGTCCCATACTGTTGACCTTCCCCTTAACAGAGATTACTGTTGCAGACACTATTTTGTCCTCAGTATAGTACTAGGATTTGTGCCAGCCACCCAGGAAACCTATACAGTAGAGGAAAATAATACCTGGCCTACCACAACCTAGTCCTTCTTGAGCATTACAAACACTTGCACTGAAAAATAAAGGATTTAAATTTAAAATAAAAATCAACTAATGTGGAAGCAAAAATGACTCCATCCAATACCCAAAGCAATCTTGAGGAAAAAGACAAATTCTGAAGTATCATACCTGATTTCAAGATATGCTAAACAACCACAGTAACAAATACAACATAGTATTCATGCACAAACTGACATATAGATTAATGGAATAGAAGACCCAGATTAAAACCCACATAGCTATGTCCTCCAGATTTTTGACAGTTGTCAGAAATGCACATTGCAAAAAATGGCCCCTCTTCTATAATAATGCTGTGAAAAGTGAATATCAATATGTAAATGAATGAAAACAGATCTCCATCTCTCACTCTGCATAAAAATCAGTTCCAAATGGATCAAAGACAACAAACAATATAAAAGCTGAAAGTCTAAAACTATTAAAGGAAAAAGTGGAGAGAATACTTCAACATACCCACATAGGCAAGGGCTTTCTCAACAGGCCTCTGGTTAACAAACAGAACCTCATAAAATTTAAGTTTATTTGCAGCAAAGGAAATAGTTAATCTAGTGAAAAGACAACCTACTGAATACGGGAATATCTCTAGTAAATATATAACTGGCAGAAGATTAATGTGAAAGATATGCAAAGAACTCAAAAAATAGACAAGAAATCATTAAAAAATTCATTCAATAAATAGGCTTAAGTTATGAACAACTTTAAAATGATAAAATGTAAAGGGTCAGAAAGCATGTGAAAAATGATCGCTTTCTCTAGCAATCAGAGAAATGCAAACCAAAACTACCCGGATGAGGATAGTGAAAAGGGGAAATGCACACTGTGGTAGAAAACTCAACTAGTCCAACCACTATAAAAGTCAATATTAAGGTTTCTCAAAAAAATACTAAAACTAAATCTTCCAATTGACCCAGCTATAACACTCTGGGTATTTATTCAATGAATTTCAAGATAACATCCCACAGAGACACTTAAATATCACTGCTTACTGAAGCATTATTCCCAATAGCTAAAAAAGAACCAAGTCAGGTATTCAACAACAGAGGAATGGATAAGGGAAATGTAGTGTTTTTCAAATTGCCTTCTCAACATTTCTATTTTTGTCTATAGATTATCTTTGCTCCGAGTTTTAGTCAAAGGAGCTTTTTTTTTTTTTTTGCAGGTGGCAATTACTAGAGAAAAATCAAACCTCAAAATGCTAAGAATAGTGACTGTTGAGGGTTTAGCCCCAAATGTGACATCTAGTGCAACCCCTCCAAGTCTTAGAGAGCATTGCCAAAGAGAGGGATATAAGAGTTGGAGGATGAAAGTAGTGCTGTAGAAATGGCAGAGCCTCATAAACTCATGAATTCCTAATAACTATCATTACCTGCACAAGATCTGGAAAAGATTGAGTCCATCAACATTCTTCAATCTACAATGAAGGTGTTTATGCGTCCCTACCCCTCCCTAAGGAGATGTTGGCAGTGAATGGTTGCTAGTGGAGGGGGAGACAGTTTCTATAATGGTATAGCTACTGGTAAACTGCCCATATCTGTTCTTTAAACACAGCTTACTGCATAGGAGACTCTCAATAAAAACTTGTGGAATAAGTGACTGGGTGAACAAATGGACTTGTGGAAAGGAAGTCTGCCTTATCTCCCTGAAAAGTTTATGCCACTTACTGTCAATATTTGTAGACATTTGATGTGTGCTGATCACATTTATTAACAGTAAGATTGAAGACTGGTGAAATGAACATAGGCTTTCAATCCAAATACATCACAATTCAAAAGCATTGTTTCTACCATCTGTGGTGATCATGGACAAATCATTTCTGCTCCCTGAAGCTGTAAGGCAATAAGTATAATTTTCATTTCTTCTTATTAAAGGTAATGTCATTTGCTAAACATAGCTGCTAGGAATTTAGGATGAACCTGCCTGGAGCATAAATAAGTGATCCTTGTTGGTGCTGCTATTGGCAGTGCTGTAAATACAGTGTACTCCATTCCTTTAATGAGCTCAGCCCTAGATTCCTTTCTATCTTACACATCTTACACATCTGGGTTCTAAGTGTGTTGTGATTCTTGAACCAAAACCTGACTGTCTAGTGGTAATTCATAACTTGATAGTTGTCATATATTTTCACTAAACACAAGACAAAATTAAACAATACTCCTCCACGTTTATCAGAAATTTTTTTTTTGTTTTCTTTGAGGGAGTGTCTTGCTATAGCCAAGGCTGACCTGGAATTCACTACATAGTCTCAGGTTGGCCTCGGACTCACTGCAATCCTCCTACCTCTGCCTCATGAGTGCAGGGATTAAAGATGTGTGCCATGCCCTGCTCAGAAAATGTTTTGATGGAGAAACAGGAAAAACATCCTTTGGGGTGTATTATTTGCCCCTATGTCTCTCTAACTCTATCTCTCTTTTCTCTCCCCCCCCCTCTCTCTCTCTCACACACACACACACACACACACACACACACACACACACACCCCTCCTCATCTTCTTCCTCTTTCTCATACACACATCTTTCCTTATCATCTTCCTTTACTTCTCTTCTTCCTCCTCCTTTTTCTTTCTTCTTCTCTGTCTCTCCCTGATACCCTTCTTTCTCCCCTATCTTTCTGGACCTGTGGACCTCAGATCCAAGCTAAAGTCTTCAGGTAAAAGATTTTTTAAAAAATTTTATAATCCAGTTAACAAATGGAGAAACACTGTAATACTCCATAAAGCATTCCTTTCTCTTTAAATTTTGAATCAGTTTTAATGTGGAATGGTTTTCACTGTCATTGACTATTTTAGGACTGAAGACTAATATATAAGATTAGTTGAGGTTTTAGGAATATGTAAAACAGGTTCTTTATCAAAGATGGAAGTCTCTAGCATGGACAACCTGGATTCACTGGGTTCTGCCTAAAGATAAATGGGCCACTTACAAGGTGAAAAGGTTTAAGCAGATGTTGTAGTGCACAGTTTACAGCAGGTATTCAAACATATGTCAAGAGACAAAGATATAACCAAGCAAAACATGTGAAATTAAAATGATTTAACAGCTCAGTCCGTGTGACTCTGCATCATTGGCTTTAGAGATGAGCGAGCCTGCAGTGTGTCTATACTGGGAAGTATGGAGAGTGCAGCAAGACCTCAGCATTGCTTTCTAACAACGAAGTGAAATTAAATGGCCCTTATAAGAACTCCAATTTTTAAATCTTGCACCTGTCAGTAACTTTCTTATATGTGTTATATGCATACATTCTTGATAGGCAATTATAGTTTTCCAAATATGGCGAATGTCTTTATTGTTCATATCCCTTTAGTTGTTAAAGAAAGTGTTTCTAGATAAAATTATGAAGAAAATATATCAGTTGAATACATTAGAACAAATACTCAGGTTGTGACTAATAACATTAAATTTTGATTGTGAAAAATCACTCTTGAATATAAAGTAATTCAAACGTTAAATCATGTGAATTTTTAAAAATTATATTGTTTGAATTTTTGTCACTAAGTTATCTGGAACATTTAAAATTAATATAATCAAGAGAGAGTTTGGACTGAATAGAAATAACTAGATAAAGCAGACACGTGATTGAATAAGAAAATTTAAGCAAGAGTCATATACTTTGATCAAGTACATTTACATTTTAATTCTTCCTATAAATTTATTTTTCAATCAACAAAAGGAATATTTCCTTCTCTTTTATGAGTTTATGAAAAACAAACAAGATAGGTGATAGCATTGTGAGAGATGGTAAATAATTAGTGGTAAACTGATAAAAGTTTCATGAACTAAAAAAATGTAGTTTAAATCTAAAAAGTAAATTAATAAGGAATTATAAAATAGGTTTACATTATTTAAAGGATATCCTACCTTTTTTGAAACATTGCGTGTTGCATAACGTAAAATGCATTTGAAGGGTTTTTTTTTACTGACTGCTAGTAAATTTACAGAAAATTATTCTTGCTACAGACAGACTCACATTTTGTGAATGTAGTTATGCAAAAATACCTCGAGTAAATTTTCAGTAATGCTTATTCGTGTAAATTGGACTGCCTGACATACAATAAAAGGAAGTACAAGATCTTATGGAGAAAAATGGATACTTTCTTGGTAATGGTATCATTACAAATTTGTCAAAGCACAAATGTGTTTTATCTAAAGGCCCTGATATATCACTGAGGATAAAAATTTCATGGGTTTTATAACAAACATTTCCATTTTCATGTTATAATGAAGAAAGCAAGGCATGGGAAAGACTATCAAAACTATAAGCATTGAGACAAGTGGTAGGAAGTCCATAGTATCTGCTACAGGGAGCAGATATGAACTATCAGCTTATCTCAAAAATACAAAAAGGATAGACAGTAAATAAAAATAAAGATAACATAATCAATAATCAAGAAATGGAAACTTTTTGAGTTTTGCTCACACCGATTCTATTTGTGTGAATATGGTGTGTGTGACCATATGTGCAAGTGCAGGACTGTACTTACTACACACACTTTTAAGTCCAAGTACAGATAATTTATATTATAATTTAATGAAAGGAAGCACTTTTTTCTCTGGCTATTAAGTAGAACTTATTGTTCATTCATATTTTAAGGATGACTCAGTGGTAATCATAAGCTATCTAACATCTATCTTAAAAATATATGTGAAAACAGCTATATTTAGTGATTTTAAAAATATGAATTACACGGTTATAGGATACCAAGAGAACCAGCAATCTAAAGAAGGTCTCTCCCTCAAGCCTTGTTCCTATATAACTTGCATATCCCAAACCCACAAAGATGAATGTGTTAAAAGAATTCATGGGTGTCTCAGGAACTTGGGATGCAGTACTTAGTAGGTTATATTGCAAACCATGATGTTACAAATCCACTCACTACTAGTGTCACTTGTCCCAAAACAACTCATCAGACCTTTTCTCTAAGCCCTTAAAATAGAAGGTACAGATGCCATGAGGATTTATATTACACACTGCTGCCAGCACCGGACAGAGAGGTCTTCCCAGGGCTGGAAGGCTCTGAGTTGTGAAACTGCTGAAGTAAGACAGAAGACAAATTAATTAGCTGTCAAATCCCCCTTTTCAGATAGGATGAAGGCAATAGAGTCTTAGAGAGCAGCATAACTAAACACACTATGTTTGCTTCTTTTGTGTGCTACAATTAGCCTCACCCTCACATTATGTGTATGTCACAGTGTCCTCGTAACATTTCAGAGTGCCAACAGCTCAAGACTACAGAAGCTATAATATGTACATGATATGAAATGATTTCACCATATTAGCCAGTAGATGGACAATGAATCAATACGAGTGTATGTTTTTAAGTGAAAATAGTTAATATTTGTTAAAATTTAAAATTATGACAAAACTTTTTCATCTGGATGTATGTCAATATTATTTCAGCAGTGAAAATTGAACAGAGACTTGTACAAGCTAAGCAAATGATCTACCACTAAGAAGTAAATCCTCAGCATCATTAAAATTTTATATTCACTAATTATAACTCACATTTGCACTTGAATATTAATAAAATACATTAGAATTAAATAAAAATTTTGAAACTCATACCTGTGAAATAATGTACTTATACTTATTTTAAAGTTTTAGATATATAAGCATATTATACTTTTAATATAATTCCAATTTATTTTATAAACCTTATTTAAATCATTACTGCCACAAAACAAAACAAAAAAAAAACAAAAGCATGTGAAAATCTTGGTAACAGATGATTTTACAAAGTGAAAGGAAAAATAAATTTAATGGAATAAAATTTATACTGAAGTTGATTTATGTGTATGTTTTGTTACCTGGGCAAACACTGCTAGCAAGTCATCAGATTACTCAGATAAAGCAGAGAAATTAGATTCCATCATCTTTGCAGTTATGCCATCTCCAAAATATGAAAACATTATTTTATACCTATGTTTTATTAATTTGATTTTTATAAAGATTATCTGTTAAAGAAGGAAGGCAGAACATATTATAGTTAAAGCCAAGTTTGGTTTATATGTAACTTTAAAATACTTAGAAATAGAAAAAGGAATATCCACATATATGTATCCCCTCTCCACTAGAGAGTGGGCCTTCAAATCCTGGGCCAAGTTGTTGACACATATCTATTTTACCTCATTTTTCACCTTTGTCCAAGAACAAGTCTCAAATCCCAAGGCTTTACAATAGTTTTCATGCAGAGTTTAACAGAACCACAATGTCTGATATGAACTTCAGTCAATCAAGTTGAAGGAATGTACATTAGGCACTATGGTGTGCTGATGGCTTTAATAGATACAAGAACAAATTTTCTTTGTGCTCCTGTAATCTGCTTAGAGATATATCTGCAAGAAAGAACTCTACTGACATGAATGGCCCTCGCAGGACTTCCCATCACTAAAGGAAGATTTCCTGGGAAGAAATGTTGGCTCCATGCCTAGGCACCCTCCTCTCCAGCTACCACTGATTTTTCTAAGGGTCTGTACCAGATGTCTTTTTGTTGTGACCAAAACACCTGACAGAAATAATTTAAGGGATCAAAGATTTATCTTGGCTTATGGTTTGAGAGCATTTGATCCATACTGACAGGGAAGGCAAGGAAAATATGAGTCACTTCATGTTATGCTAGGCCGGGATCACACGGAGGGGAATGATGGGGTGCACTCAGATGGCTCTCTCTTTATTCATCTTTTAGTCCTTCAGTGCCGCATCCCAGGGAATGGCATAACCCACAGTCATGGCTGGTGTCTCCCCCTACATTAATCCTCTCTAAATGATCCTCACAGTGTCCTAATTGATTTTAAATTGTCAGGTTGAAGAGGACATTAACCATCACAGGGCCCATACATCTTTATCCCAAATCATTAATTTTCCCCTAATCTTCCTATTTCCTTTGACTCTCTCTCCATTATGAAGGAGTGTCTGTGGACAATACGTTTCATAGTCTCAATTACCAAAGTCTTGGAAGATAGTGGATAAGTTTTTTCTCCACTCATTTATTTTCATGTTGCTCCACAAACACTAAATTATATCGAAAGCTTGTAAGCTTTCATTTATAAGTAGATTGTTGTATAAAATTATAATTTCAAAACCAAAAGACTAGCATAAAAACCCTCATATGCAATATATCTACAGGTATCTATCACTTTCTTCTTCATGTGTGGGTATCCCAACAAAGACTCACCATGTTGACTATGGTGTTTTGTGAGAGAAATGTGGTCAAGACTGCTTCTTATTAACAAAAGGTAGCTTGTAGAGAATTATGAAATTACATGCGAAACACATCTATTTGTTTTTTCCATTCCATAATGGAGTATTCCATGGCATTGAATACTGCAAAGTATCCTGATTATATTGCTTTCTTCATTCATCCTACAGTAGTTATTTTCTAATAATTAGATGATAAAAGATATCTGATAAAAGGCACTCCATTTCATGTGTCAAGCTTAGATGTTATATACACCTATAATGGACAATATTTGAAAATAATATATATAATAATTTATAATTAAAATGTCTATGACGGAATGAACAAGGGGCCCACAGCCACAGCCATTAAATCAACACAGGATAAGCCAGTGAGACAGAAGCCAATGATTTCGACACAAAGACCCCTAAGCTCACAACCTTAAAGCAGCCTT
This sequence comes from Zapus hudsonius, assembly GCA_004024765.1. Taxonomy (NCBI): domain Eukaryota; kingdom Metazoa; phylum Chordata; class Mammalia; order Rodentia; family Dipodidae; genus Zapus; species Zapus hudsonius. The sequence goes on along the minus strand of PVHP010031593.1, from coordinate 45 downwards.
AATACTCATCCACCACGACTCAGGGAACTATGCGGAAGAGGGGGC
>PVHP010031592.1:9064-20992 GCA_004024765.1 Zapus hudsonius | reverse complement strand
CATACCTGGCTCAGATCTTTTTTTTTTTATTTTTTATTTTTTTGGTTTTTCGAGGTAGGGTCTCGCTCTAGTCCATGCTGACCTGGAATTCACTATGTAGTCTCAGGGTGGCCTTGAACTCAAGGCAATCCTCCTACCTCTGCCTCCCAAGTGCTGGGATTAAAGGCGTGCGCCACCACGCCCAGCTTTCAGATCTTAATATTAGCTATTAGCTACTGTATTTTTTAAGTTTTTGCTTGTGTGTGGTGTATGCATGTATGTGCCTTTGCAGTGCCCCATATGCTTGCCTGCATGGCTCAAGTGAAATGTTAGTTGTCTCACTTCATTGCTCTTCTGCTTGGTCTTGTTTTGAGCCAGTCTCTTTTAGCTGATTTCGGAGCTCTGTTGATTCTTGGGTTTCTGCTCCCCTGTGGGATGAGGGTTATGGTGCATTTGGCCATGACCAGCTGTTTTATATGGGATCTGGAGATTTGAACTCAGGCAGTCTCGGGCTCTCATGCTTTCACAGGAAGCCCAGTGGGTCATTTCCCTGGTCCTTGACTACTATTATTCTTTAAAATTATTTTTATTTATGTATTATATATATGTAATATATATTATATAATATATATGTATAATATACATAAATAATACATATACATATATGTGTATTATATTATTATATAATATATATGTATTATATTTATGTATTTTATATTTAGATATACATAATATACATATATATTGTGTGTATATATGTATAATATCATACATATATATATGGAGAGAGAGAGAATGAGAATGTATGGGCATGCCAGGGCCTCTTACCACTGCAAATGAACTCCAGGTGCATGCACTACTTTGTGCATCTGGCTTTATGTGGGAACTGGGGGAATCAAACCTAGGCCATCAGACTTTACAAGCAAGTGCCTTTAACCACTGAGCCATCTCTCCAGCCCTCCCCCCACATTTATTATTATTATTATTTTTGTGATTCAAGGTCTTACTATGTATCCCTGGCTAGCCTGATATTTACTACTTAGCCCAGGCTGGCCCTGAACTCTGGCAGTTCTGCCTCAACCTTTTAATTGATTTTAAAGAATATTTTATTTATGAGAGAGAGAGAGAGAGAGAGAGAGAGAGAGAGAGAGAGAGGAGAGAGAATATGGGCGTGCCAGGGCCTTCAGCCACTACAAATGAACTCCAGACCCATGTGCCATCTTGTGCATCTGGCTTTACGTGGGTACTGGGGAATCAAACTCAGGTCCTTCTGCTTTGCAGGCAAACACCTTAACGGATAAGCCATCTCTACAGCCAGTTTTTTTGTTTGTTTGTTTGTTTTTTGAGGTAGGGTCTCGCTCTAGTCCAGGCTGACCTGGAATTCACTATGTAGTCTCAGGGTGGCCTTGAACTCACAACAGTCCTACCTCTGCCTCTCGAGTGCCTGGATTAAACGCATGCACCACCACGCCTGGCGTGATTTCTTTTTTTAATCTCACTTCCCCCTCCTTCTTTTTTTGACAGGATGTTGATATTATGTAGTCCAAGTTGGCCTCAAGCTTAAGAACTTCCTCCTTCAACCTGTGGTGGGATTACAGGCATGTGCCACCATGCCTAGCTTAACGTAAATTAGTATATTTATTTACATGAGTAAGAGAGAGAATGTGTGTGTGTGTGTGTGTGTGTGTGTGTGTGTGTGTGTGTGTGTGGACATGCCAGAGTCTCTTGCTGCTGCAAACCAATTTATGACACCTGTGTTATTTTATGAATCTGGCTTTGCATGGGTACTGAGGAATTGAACCCAGGCCTGAAGGCTTTGTAAACTAGCACCTTTAACCACTGAGCCATTTCCCCAGCCTGCTTAACATTAATTTAATATGGCTTTTTTTTTTTTTTTGGTTTTTCAAAGCAGGATCTCTCTCTAGCCCAGGCTGACCTAGAATTCACTCTATAGTCTCAGGCTGGCCTTGAATTCACAGCAACCCTCCTACCTCTGTCTCCTGAGTGCTGGGATTAAAGGTGTGCGCCACCACACTCAACTCTAATATGACATTTTTTTTAAAGGTTTAGAGACTTTATGAGGTTAAAAGAAGAGGAGAAAGTACAGAAAGCTCCACCATGAGGGAGGTGAGAAGGGGTAAAGCCCTTAATAAGGCACTTTGTGAGCAGTGCTAGAAGTATAAAGAGATATAGAAATACATGTGGTACATAGTCTCTGCCTTCTAGACATATACATTCTAATTACTGAGATAAAATATTCCAGCCAGGGACTGGAGAGAAGGCTCAGCGGTCAAGCCTGCAAAGCCCGATGGCCTGGGTTTAATTCTCCGGTACTCACGTAAAGCCAGATGTACCAAGTGGCGTATGCGTCTAAAGTTCATTTGCAGTGGCAGGAGGCCCTGTTATGCCCATTCTTTCTCTTTCTCTCTCTCTCCTTGCAAATAAATAAAATTATTTTTTAAGATATGCATATAAAATTATTGTGAAACAACACAAAGCAACAGTGCATGCTTGGTTTTTCTGCTTCAAGTTTTTTCATTATGTAATCTATCCCACAGGTGTTCATAGTACCAAAACACTGCATTTCAGATGTCACTCCACTCTTCCGTTTTGAAAACTTTTGGTAGCTCCATACACTGTACAAAATGAAAAAAAAAAATTTTTTTTTCGAGGTAGAGTCTCACTCTAGCCCAGGCTGACCTGGAATTCACTCTGTAGTCTCAGGGTGGCCTTGAACTCACGGCGATTCTCCTACCTCTGCCTCCCGAGTGCTGGGGTTAAAGGCGTGCGCCACCACGCCCGGCTTCAAAATGAAATTTATACCTGGTCTGGCACTGAAGCCTCCATAATGTAATAAACGTATCCAACATGACTCAGGTACTGTGACTGGACAAATGGAACTTTTGCTTTTTACAAGTCTTCTCATTCTCTGTATAGATCCTATGCATTCCCTGCCTGTAAGATTTTCCCTCTCCCTTATCTTGTTTCATTCATCCATTCATTCATTCTTTCAGATCCACTTTCTACCCTTTAAGGCCCTGTTGAAATTCATGGTCACAGGTGTGTTCAACCTTTTCACATTGTGGCAAGATGTTGTCATCTACCAAGTTCACACTGACAACTGTGCAACTGAGTTACCAAAAATAATTGCAAAAATATCATCTTATAAATGTTTTAAGTATGTTTCCTTACTATTTCACATTGAGCTGCATTCATAGCTATCCTTAGCCACATGCAGCTATATATAGCCAGTGGGCCTCAGGTTAGACATGCCTGGTAGTGTCTCTTCTTCCACTGAGCATTCCCTTGCTACCTCAGTCAAAAGAACTCACTTCTATTCTTTGAACTTCTGTAGTACACACAGTCTACTGAGTCCCTATTTGGCATGTAGCATATACTATCTTGTTTTTTTTTTTTTTTTTTTTTTGGTTTTTCGAGGTAGGGTTTCTTTCTAGCCCAGGCTGACCTAGAATTCACTATGAAGTTGCAGGGTGGCCTTGAACTCATGGTGATCCTCCTACCTCTGCCTTCTCCTACCTCCTGAGTGCTGGGACTAAAGATGTATGCCACCACGCCTGACTCCTATCTTGTATTTCTATGTTTCTTGTTCATCTGTGTCTACATGTTTGTGTGTATCTGAGGCCATATTACATTTTTCCTATCTTATATTGCTTTACAGCCCTAACAGCTGTAATTTGTATAGAATAAGTGTCCTAGAATTGTTACTGTGAATATTAAGGATTAGTCAAATGCATATACCCCTTAGTAAATACTATAGTAACTATACACACTTTAGATACACATATCCAAAACATTTAACCCTCTCTTCTACACAAATCAGTGTTAGCTTCTCATACTAACAGATCCCTCTTTCATTCCAACCCTCCATATTCCCAGGTTCAAGAAGACAAAGCCCAATACTCACAGTGAACTTTATTTGGATTTGTCTGTTTCCGACGGGACATCTTTCCCTGATCCAAGAGCTCTGGCCTTTCCCAGTTTCACAACTGGAATGCTACCACCTCCTTTCAAGGTGCTAACCTACAATCATAAAAAGAATACTGTTAACATGTCATTTTTCCCAGAAACTATACAAAAATCAAAATATTTTAAAACTTTCAAAAATACATGAGCATATGAAGCTCATCATTTTTAAATAACTGAAGTAGTGAAATGGAAAATGAAGTAAATCTCTAGCACAATGTCAATGTCCCAAAAAAATTAATAAAAAAAATTTAAGATCGGATTACTTTAGAGGACATAAAAAGTTCTACTCTCAATTCATCTCCTAAATCCAGAACACTGGATTTAAGTGATTATGATCCATGTTACCGGATAGAAAAGGATGCAAATTCAGGCAATCAGGGTTAGAAGTACTACTGACTCAAAGGGATGACCCCCATTGGCTGTGAAAGAAAGCAAACAGAAGCCAAAGTCACATGCCCACTGGAAGTCAAGGCCTGCAATCCACATCTCTAGATGTTTTCCAAGAAGTTATGTTGCCTAGAGTTAGCAGAGGTAACAAGGGTGTCACTTCCCTGAGATGCAGGCACACTGCCAGGCCCAGGATGGCACTTGGGCAAATCAAATTTCCAGTGCTGCAGATAGGTTCTCACCAGAAAAGCCAGTAACACCAACATTGTTGAATGCTAATTGAGTCCTCCAATGTGGAACACTAACCTGGCCCTGCTCACATGCTCTGAAAAGGTGATCAAAGTTAAGAATTTCAGAGCATCTTCTCAATCCTGCCTATGTGTAGCAAAGAGACTAGGGAGGAGTAAAGAGAAAAGCTCCCTATAAAAGAAGCGTAGCAGAGACATGTATCTGCCTCTCTGATATAGGAGACCGATACTTAAGCCTGGAGGTTCTTGGTTAACTACAAGAAAGACTGACTGTCCCAGCCATAAGGACTGTGAGAGAATCTAAAATGGATTAGCAGGGCTGGAGAGATGGCTCAGCGGTTAAGGCACTTGCCTCCAGTGCCTAAGGCCCCAGGTTCAATTCCCCAGGTCCCACATAAGCCAGATCCACAAGGTGGTGGCCCTGGTGCATTCTCTCTCTCTCTCTCTCTCTCTCTCTCTCTCTCTCTCTCTCTCTCTCTCTCTCTCTCTCTCTGCTTGAAAATGAATAAATAAAATATTTTTTTAAAAAAAACAAGCACTAAAATGGATTAGCAGCAGAAGCTAAGACATTTTCTTTGAAATACAGAGTGAGGGCTAGAAATGTGATTCAGTGGCAAAACACTTGCCTAGCATACTTCAGGCCTTGGGTTCAATCTCAATAACACAACAAAACAAAAACAAACAAACAAAAAAAACCCACCAAGGTGAACAGATATAGATTGAAAAGAGAACGTCTCTTTCCTACCAAAGACAGGAACATCGTCTAAGTTTCCTTTCAGTTCTTGCCTTCTCAAATTGTACTCACAGAAATATATAGTTATTGCCTTAAGAGGAATTATGAGAAGCTACTTCTAGCTGTGCTTTGCACTCTAGTTAATGAAGACTCACCTGTTAATGCCAACTATCTCCTCTATGTAGTTAGAAAGAATCTCAAACCTGTAATCAGATCCTGCCTCCCCTTACCAAAAGAAGAAACCACAAATGGCAAAGACAGGCCTCCACCGGAAGTGGCAAAGGAAACAGCTTTCAGGCAGTCTTCTATCATATCTACATATCTTTTTCAGACCCTTAATTAAAAAGAAAAACTCCAGATGTATAGTTGAAAACTAATTTTAACTACTTTGAGGGAAATATATTGATAGCTAATACAAATGGTATGTATTCTTTATGTGTGTGAAAATATACATATATAATTTCACATAGCCCAGGCTGCTCACAAACTTGTTATCTAGCTGAGGATGACCTTGAACTTCTAGTCCCATCCTGCCTATACCTTCATAATGCTAGGGGTTACAGGTATGCACCATCATGCAAGCACTCTATCAATTGAGCTACACCTCCCTCCCCCCTTTTTTTAAAATAAATATTTTATTTATTTATTTGCGAGATTTATTTGAGAGAGAGAGAGAGAGAGAGAGAGAGAGAGAGAGAGAGAGAGAGAGCGCACCAGGGCCACCACCTTGTGGGTCTGGCTTATGTGGGTCCTGGGGAATTGAACCCAGGTCCTGGGGAATTGAACCCGGGGCCTTAGGCACTGGAGGTAAGTGCCTTAACCACTGAGCTATCTCTCCAGCCCCTCCCCCTTTTTTAATATTATTTATTTGCAAGTAGAGAGATATAGACAGAGGAAGAGAGAGATTGGGCATGCCAGGGCCTCTAACCACTGCAAATAAACTCCAGATGCATGTGCTACTTTTTGCATCTGGCTTTACATGGATACTGGGGAATCGAACCGAGCTCGTTAGGCTTTGCAGGTGAGTGCCTTAACCACAGAGCCATCTCTCCAGCCCTCCCTTTCCTTTTATTTTTATTTTTTGTGTGTGTGTGTTCCATATATGTTTATTTTTCCCCTCTCCTTTTAGAGATGGAGTTTTGCTGTGTTGCTCAGACTGACCTCAAATCCCTGGACTTAAGTGATCCTCTGGCCTCAGCCTCCTAAGTAGCTGATATTAATATCATGACATGCCTCACCACACCTGGCTGCTTATTTCTTTCCAATCAAATTATTTTATTAATAAAAACAGTTACTGACCATCACACACGTTTTTTGTATGTCCATGGACTTAAAAAATGCACGGCTGAATAAAATGCAGATTGACTAATTTTTTCTATACCTCTCTATTGCATAAAGCAAAACAATTGGAATCATGACTAATATACATTTTTTCGCCATTAAGATCAGAAATTGAAGCTGATAAAGTCCTTTCTGAAAGAATGCCAATTCTGAGTCAAGCTCTATTTAGATCTTAGCAAGACATCAGTTCAATACTAAAGCTACAAGGCAAAGAGAAGAGCATCTGCATATTAAAAAAAAAAAAAAAAAGCAGTGACCACAGCCTCACAAGATCCTCCTAGTGGTCCAATGAGGAACTGACCAGATGCTACCCCATGGGATGTCACACCTGAGGGATCAATGGAAAAATGAGCAAATATTCTCCTCTCTCGCAAAGCAAAATGAAGCAACAATAATAATTGTAAAACCGCCAAAAAAAAAAAAGGTCCTGTGGGGGGGTCATAGGCTCTTGAGAGTAAGAAAACAAATAGACGGCACTCCTAACTCCAACAGCAAAATCTCAGAGGTTCAAGGTTCCGTTTTACTTTCAAACCAGGACTATAACTAGATACTCCAGCCGCCTGAACATCACCAAGACAAGCTGAGGACCAGACCTACAAGGGGTTCTTTTCTAGGGACGCAGTGTGTGTCTCTTCTTACCGAAGCCTGCTCTCCGACAGGTGTTAGGTTGCAGCTCCCGGCCGGGGCGCACCACGCAGGAAGAAGGAACCGGGTGGAATGCCAGCCCGAAGAAAAGGGTACAGTTCCAGGGAGCAAAGTGACAGGGACCTGCCAAAGAGGAGAGACGCGGAGCCGGTCACGCAGCTTCCCGGGCCCGGGCGGGCGCACGCACACCGGGACGCCCCTCGGAGCCCCGCGCTCACATCGCAGGTACACTCCCTCCCGGGACGCGGGCCCGAGGTCTCCCGAGGCGCTCCGAGGACGGTCTCCGCCGAAATCTAAATTTAGAAGCTCCCTGGCCCCCGGCCGGCGCGCCCTCCCCTCCCCCAGCCCGTCTGTCTGTCAGATCGCGGCCGCCCACCCGCGGAGCCGGGCCGCGCGGCGGGAGAGGCGACGAGCCCGGCCCTCCCCCCAGACAAAAGGACGGAGGGCGGGGCGGGGCGCCCGGCATCCCCGCGGCTCTGGGGCCGGCGCGAGGGCGTCTTTACCCGGCGCCTCGGCGTTCCGCGCTGCTCCCGGAGCCTGGGCCCCGCCTCCGGACAGACGGACCGCCGGACAATGGGCCCCGGGCCGCGGCTCGGGCCGGTCGGGCCGGGGCTCTCGGGGACCGAGCCCCGGCGGGCGGAGAGCGGCTGCGCACCGAGCCGGCGGCCCGGAGCCGAGGGGCGGCGCCGCAGACGGACAAAGCCAGCTGCAGACAGACGGACAGAGGGGGAAAAAGATGGCGACGCGGGTGGCGGGAGCGCGCTGCTCGCGCGCCCGCAGCGAGCGGGGCGCGTGCACGAGCCCCCCTCCCCAGCCGGGTCCCGGTCCCGGCTCCCGGGCGCGCGCCTCGAGCTGTGGGCGGGCTGGAGGGGAGTGGGGTCCCGGAGGCGGGGCTCAGGGGCGCGTCCAATCACTGACGCTCGAGGGGGCCTCGCTGGCGTCCTGGATCCCCGGCATCTCCCAGCCTCCCAGCCTCCCAGCCTCCCTGGCTTTCTCTGGCCCTCTCGGCCTCTCCGGGTCTAGACACCCTCCTGGCAAGTGAATCCCAACCTCACCATCATCCGTGACCCTGGTTTCCTACCTCACCTTTGAGTTCCGCCACAAAACCCACATCCCCCGACCGCAGCTCCGCCGCAGGCCCCTCCTCCATCACACGCTCCGCCCCCACGCAAGCAGCCCCCAGCCCAGGCTCGCGGGGACCCCGAGGGGCAGCTCCACGGAGGGCCGAGTTCAGCTGTCAGAGTCCCTGGACGGGAAGATGCTTGGGTTCCTTTGAGGCGCTTAGTAATCCAACGTGATGCTCGACTAATAAAAGAGAAGCTGGGCCAGGGCAGCTTGGGATTCTTGTTGCTACCAAAGAGCCGCTTGGGGTGTTAAGAGCGGCACCTCCTGGGATCACGTCCCTTCTCTATTTCTCCGTTGCCGCTCCTTCCCAAGCTTGGATAAGTAGGGAACACTATGCAAAGATGAGTCTTGTTGCTGAAAGCATGACCCAGCTTTGAGTCCCAGCTCTGCCACTGACCAGTCTATTCATTTGAGGCAAGTCTCTTCCCTATTTATTCTGAGCCTCTGTTAAATAGATAGTGTAGTAATTGCTGGTCTCTCCTCTCATGGAGTTGTGCTGGCTATGTAAAACGAATTTCTGAAAACACTGTGCAAATATTTCTTATGATTAGCTCTGTAAAGGCAGAACTAATGAGGACGTGACCCCTTGATAAAATGACAAGCCCTCGTATTTGAATGAAGCATTCTTTGCAGATTGTTCTTCCCTGAAATGATATCATTGTCTCTATCTTGTGTTTAATGTGGTAGAATGGCTCTATTGAAGGGTCCTGATCCTTCATAATGCTGTGGTAGGTGGATCATCTATTCATTCACTCATTATTATTTACTTATTGTGAATGAGATCTTTAGATAGGAATTATTTAATTCAAGATTTAAGTCAAGAAAACGTTTTATTTTTTAAATTTTATTTATTCATTTTCAAGCAGAGAGAGAGAGAGAGAGAGAGAGAGAGAGAGAGAGAGAGAGAGAAACAGAGAGAGCGCACCAGGGCCACCACCTTGTGGGTCTGGCTTATGTGGGTCCTGGGGAATTGAACCCGGGGTCTTAGGCACTGGAAGCAAGTGCCTTAATCGCTGAGCCATCTCTCCAGCCCAAGAAAACATTTTAATTTCATTGAAATTCTCATTTCTATATAGCCAGAAATGAAATATTTTCACCAAAACAGTAAGCTTTTTAGACTTTTGTGTAAGAATTTAAACTACAATAAACAATAGCTTTAAGATTTCATAGTAATTTTTAATCAGCTTAGATTTAGAGATGCAAATATGTTTTTTCAAATACGATTTTTAAAACTTATTTATTTGCAAGTAGAGAGAAAGAATGAGAGGAGGCGTGCTAGGACCTCTTGCCACTGCAAACTCCAGATGCTTGCACCACTTTGTGCCTCTGGCTCTACATGGATACTGGGAAATTGAATCCGGGCCATCAGGCTTTGCAAGCAAGCACCTTTAACCACGGAACCATCTCTCCAGCCCCTAGCTGGGATTTTTAAAGCATAATTCTTTTGCCGTGAAACTTACCCTTTGCTTAGGTGTGTGTATTTAGATAGGCTCTCACTATGGAACTCAGGCTGTCTTAAACCACAATATTCCAGCCTTGTCCTCCTGAACTGCTAGGATTACAAATGTGTACCACCATGCCTGGCTAAAGCATCCTCTTAATTTTGATTTTTTGGTTTTTCCAGGAAGGGCCTCACGCTAGCCCAGGCTGACCTAGATTTCACAATGTAGTTTCAGGGTGGCCTTGAACTCACTGTAATCCTCCTACCTCTGCCTCCTGAGTACTGGGATTAAAGGTATGCACCATCATACCCAGCTGTGTTCTGGCTTTAAGATGGTGCTAGGGAATGGAATTTGGGCTAGCAGGCTTTACAAGCAAGTGCCATTAATTGCAGAGCCATATCCCAGCTCCTCATATAGATTTGAAGTGAGGTGTAGAGGTACATGCCTGTAATCCCTCACTTGGGAAGTAGAGGCAGGTGGATCAGGAGTTCAGTGTTGTCTTCAGCTACCTATGGAGTTTCAGGCCAGCATGGGATACATGAGACCCTATCTTAAAAGAAGAAAAAGAAAAGAAAAAAATCAAAAATATGTTTATCATCCCCAAAAGAAATATCATATCATTAGCAATAAGCCCCTATTCTTTCTCCTCATCCCAGCTCCTGGAACCCGTTAATATACATTCTGTCTCTATGGACTGCATATATATATGTATATATATATTATATTTCATATAAATGAGACCATACAATATGTATCTTTTTCTATCTAGTTTCTGTTCCCTTCCCCCTCCTTTTCCTCCTCTTCCTCTCCTATCTCCTTCCTTTTTGTGTGTGTGTGTGTGTGTGTGTGTGTGTGTGTGTGTGTGTGTGTGTGCCAGGGTCTAGCCCAGGCAGACCTAGAACTTTCTCTGTAATCCAGGCTGGCTTCAAACTCATGGTGATCCTCCTACTTCAGTTTCTCAAAGTGCTGGGAAGCCACATATGGCTTCTCTCCTTCTCCCTCTTCCTCCTGCTCTTCTATAGGGGGTCTCACTATCTCAAACTGCCTCAGATTTCCAAGTCTTTGGGACTCCAGGCCTGAGCCACCAAGCTTTTGTTTCTGGCTTCTTGGTATGTTTTGAGGTTCACTGATATTGTAGCATGTATCAGTATTTATTATTTTTTTTATTTTTTAGTTTTTCGAGGTAGGGTCTCACTCTAGTCCAGGCTGACCTGGAATTCACTATGTAGTCTCAGGGTGGCCTCGCACTCACAGCAATCCTACCTCTGCCTCCTGAGTGCTGGGATTAAAGGCGTGCACCACCACGCCCGGTTTATGTATCAGTATTTTTATACAGTTGGTGGCTGAATAATATTCCATTGTATGGATCTACCACATTTTATTTATTCATCCATCATCATTAGCTTAGTTCCAATTTTTGACTATCATGAATAATACCACTATGAATATTTCTATACTTTCAAAATAAACATGTTTTCAGTTCTTGTGGGTGTATACATATACCAGGTGTAGAATTACTGAGTCATAGCCGGGCGTGGTGGCTCACGCCTTTAATCCCAGCACTCAGGAGGCAGAGGTAGGAGGATTGCCATGAGTTCAAGGCCACCCTAAGACTACATAGTGAATTCCAGGTCAGCCTGGACTAGAGCAAGACTCTACCTGGAAAAAAAGAAAAAGAATTACTGGGTCATATGGTAACTGTTTAGTTTTTTGAGGAAATGCTAAATTGTTTTCCAAGCGTGGCTGAACCATTTTATAGTCTACCAGCAATATATGTGAATTTCAGTTTCTCTACATCCTGGCCAACATCTATAATTTTCTATTTTTTTCATTATAGTCATGCTAGTTGGCATAAAGTCATATATCCATCCTTTTTCCCTCCTCTCCTCCCTCCCTTCTTGACCATTTGGAGACTATTCAAATTTTTTTTCAAAGAAACTTCTTTTTTTAATTTTATTTATTCATTTTCAAGCAGAGAGATAGAGATAGAGAGAGAGAGAGAGAGAGAGAGAGAGAGAGAGAGAGAGAGAGAGAGAGAGAG
>PVHP010031591.1:0-20890 GCA_004024765.1 Zapus hudsonius | reverse complement strand
AACCTACTGAGAAAAAAGGGTGGAAAACAATTTTCTAGGCATGTGGGAAAAACAAAAAAGCAGGAGTGGCTACTCTAATATCTGACAAAATCGACTTTAAGACAACAGCAATAAAAAAGGACGATGATGGCCACTTCCTACTTATCAAGGGAACAATACAGCAAGAAGACATCACTATACTAAATATGTATGCACCAAATGCAAGGGCCCCTCAGTTCATTAGGCATAAATTACTCAAAAGCAAAGCAGATATAGAAGTCAACACCATCATAGTAGGTGAATTTAACACTCCACTGTCATCCCTAGACAGATCGTACAAACAACAGACAAGCAGAGAGATCAAGCTGCTAAATGGCACAATTGACAAACTAGGGATAACAGACATCTACAGAACATTTCACCCCAAGGACACAGATTGCACATTCTTCTCAGCGGCACATGGTACTTTTTCCAAAAATGACCATATTCTAGGTCATAAATCATCCCTCAGCAAATTCAGAAAGATCAATGTAATCCCCTGCATCATATCAGACCACAACGCATTAAAGCTAGAAATTAACAATGGGAGAGGATCCAAAAATTTCAATAGATATTGGCGACTGAACAACTCGCTCCTGAACAATGAATGGGTCAAAGAAGAAATCAGACAGGAAATCCAGAACTTCCTAGAAACAAATGATAATGAGGATACATCCTTTCAGAAATTTTGGGACACAATGAAGGCAGTTCTAAGGGGGAAATTCATTGCTCTAAATGCCTTCATAATGAAGACAGAGAGGTTCAAATCAACCAATTATCCTCATACCTAAGTTCATTAGAACAGATAGAAAAATTCAACCCTAGGAACTCGAGACGCAAGGATATAATTAAGATCAGAGCTGAGATTAATGAATTGGAAACGAAGAAAACGATTGAAAAAATAGACAAATCAAAGAGTTGGTTCTTTTAAAAAGTCAATTAGATCAACAAACCCCTGGCCAACTTAATCAAACAAAAACTGAGAAGGCCCAAATTAACAAAATAAAAAATGAAAAGGGTGAGATCACAACAGGTCCTGAAGAGATTGGATGTATCATTAGGTCATACTTCCAAAACCTCTACTCTACAAAATTAGAGAACCTGGAAGAAATGGATAAATTCCTGGACACCTACCAACTTCCAAAGCTCAGACCAGAGCAGATAAAGACCCTAAACAATCCGATAACAATCACAGAGATTGAATCAGTAATCAAGAACCTCCCGAAACGGAAAAGCCCAGGTCCAGATGGTTCCTCAGCTGAATTCTACCAAACCTTCATCATAGAACTGAAACTTCTCTTTTTGAAGCTTGTCAGGGACATAGAAAAAGAGGGTAGGCTCCCAAATTCCTTCTATGAAGCTACCATCGCCCTAATTCCCAAACCAGTAAGGATGTAACAAAGAAAGAAAACTACTGACCCATATCCCTGATGAATTTGGATGCAAAAATCCTAAACAAATTCCTAGCAAACCGAATACAAACCCATATCAAGTCTATAATTCACCCTGTCCAAGTCGGCTTCATCCCAGGGATGCAGGGATGGTTCAACATACGAAAGTCAATTAATATAATTCACCACATTAACAAACTCGCCCGCAAAAACCACATGGTCATCTCAATTGATGCAGAGAAGGCTTTTGACAAAATTCAACACCACTTCATGTTCAAAACCCTGGAAAGAATAGGAATAGATGGCCTGTACCTCAACATGATAAAGTCAATATACAGATCTCCTAAAGCACAAATCATCCTCAATGGGGAACGACTCAAGGAGTTCCCTCTCAACTCAGGAACAAGACAGGGATGTCCACTCTTACCACTGCTATTTAACATAGTGCTTGAAGTTCTATCCCACGCAATAAGAAAAGAGAACAGCATAAAAGGGATACAAATCAGAGAGGAAGAAGTCGAACTATCCCTCTTTGCAGATGACATGATCTTATATATATATCAGATCCAAAGAACAGTATTAGTAATCTCCTTAAGGTGGGCAATGCCTTCAGCAGAGTGGCAGGATGCAAAATTAACACACAAAAATCAGTTGCCTTTCTATATACAGAAGACATGCATTCGGAAAAAGACATCAGAGAAACTGTCCTGTTCTCTATATCCTCAAATAAAATTAAATACCTGGGAATATCACTAACCAAGGTAGTGAAAGACTTATATAAGGAAAATATTGAAACACTCAAAAGGGAAATACAGGAGGATGTGACGAGATGGAAAGACATTCCATGCTCATGGTTAGGGCGAATCAATATAGTGAAAATGGCAATCCTGCCAAAAGCAATCTACAGATTCAACGCAATGCCAATAAAAACCCAACCTCCTTCTTCACAGACATTGAAAAAATAATCTCAAAATTTATTTGTAAGGGTAAGAGACCTCAAATAGCTAACACTATTCTGAGCAGAAAAAATTACGCAGGAGGCATCACCATACCTGACTTTAAAACATACTACAAAGCCATAGTAACTAAAACAGCATGGTATTGGCAGAAAAACAGACAGTCTGACCAGTGGAATAGACTCGAAGACCCGGCCTTTAATGCAAATAACTTCAGCTTCTTAGTCTTCGACAAGGGTGCCAACTATGTATGCCGGGCCAAAGACAGCATCTTCAACAAATGGTGCTGAACAAACTGGATAAACACATGTAAAAAATATATATATTTAGACCCATTCCTCTCACCATGTACGCAGATCAAATCCAAATGGATCAAAGACCTCAATATCAAGCCTGTAACCCTGAACACCCTGGAAGAAAAAGTTGGAGGAACCCTACATGAGATAGGAGTTGGAAACAACTTCCTGAGCAAATCTCTAGTAGCCCAGGAAGTACAACAGTCACTTAACCAATGGGACCTGATCAGGCTCAAAAGCTTCTGTACAGACAAAAACACAGTTCTCTAAGTCAATAGACCCCCTTCAAATTGGGAGATGATTTTCGCCAGCTACAACACAGACAGAGGACTGATTTCCAGAACCTACAGAGAACTCAAAAAAAATTCATAGCAAAAACGCAAATTACCCCCTCACAAAATGGGGCACTGATCTCAACAGAGAATTCACAGAGGAGGAAAAACAAATGGCCTTTTCTCACCTGAGAATGTGCTCAGCATCCCTAAGCATCAGGGAAATGCAAATCAAAACCACAAAGAGATACCACCTCACCCCTGTCAGAATGGCAATCATAAAGAAAACCAACAACAATCGTTGCTGGCGAGGATGCGGGGAAAAAGGAACCCTCATTCACTGCTGGTGGGATTGCAAACTTGTTCAACCACTATGGAAAGCAGTGTAAAGACTCCTGAACACAATAGACATAGAACTACCAATGGACCCAGCTATCCCTCTACTAGGCATCTACCCACAAGATGTCACATCTCGACGCAGAAACATTTGTACAACTATATTTATAGCAGCTCAATTCATAATAGCCAAGAATTGGAATTAGCCCAAATGCCCATCCATGGAGGAATGGACAGAGACACTGTGGTATATTTACATGATGGAATTTTACTCAGCTGAAAGGAAAAATGATATATCGAAATTTAGGAAAAAATTGCCTGACTTGAGCATATCTTACTAAGTGAACACTCAAAAGGACAGAGAATCGAACGCCACTTATTCTCCCACATATGTGGTCCTTAACAAGGATAACCGTGTTCTTTATGCAGACTAGTAGAAAGAAGTGAGATGTTATGAATGAGGGGTAAGGGATGGGGGGAGGGGAATGGCTTAAGCATGAGGATAAACCTTATTAGGTTCAAAAACATAAAATCCTTACGAGCATACTGTAACCTATTGAGTAAGTAGTGAGTGTCATCTGGCAAGAGGGGCCATGAATTGTAGGGGACAGATTCTAAGCCTGTGAATAATTAGAGCAGCCGGACAACCCCTGGTTCCATCCACTGGTTCCTTCTCTCACTGAGCTGTTGATCAAAGTGACTCATGAGATTCCAACAACATGACAGAATTCTGTCAAAGTTCTTGGGTGTCCTCCCTAGGCCTGAGGCAAAACCCTGTTGCTGAAGAAACCACAGAATGCCATCGACCAGCGTCGAGAGACCCTTCAACGTCCGGAATGGTATCCAGCCCCCAGAAGGCAGTTAGTGTAGTGCTAGAAGGCACTGCACAGGCTGCCAAGGGAAAATGATCAATAACAGCTGGAGTAAACAGAAACCACTGACACGAAAAACAATCTGCGGTCATGAGTAGGCTGATCACACCTCCTACTGGGAGAGAACAGCAAACCAAGAAAGGAGCACTTGTGCAACAGGAGTCTGGGCCTGGGGGAGACAATCAACAGCTTTTATATTCGGCCAATTTTCCATTTAGTGAGGGGGATCCCTTGTCTGGAACTTGGGATTCAGGACAATAATTACCGGATCCCGTACTCTTAGGCTCCTGAGACAAGATGGACTGTGGGAGCGATTGATGGGGAGGCTATTAAAAATAGAATCTAGGTAATCCAGAAATGTGTATATTTGTTAACCTACACTAATATCACTCTCCGATGGAGATTGTGCTTGCATTTTTCAGGATGCAGCGAGAGAACTGGGGCCCATCTAACCCTACCAACCGACCGTAGGCCGATATCTGAGTTTCTGGCAAGAGAGGAGCCACCACAGTCATAATGTGGAGTATCCATATGGAATCCCGCAGAGAAGGACGGGAGGAACGAGGGACCCACAGCCACATACATTCAATCTACACAGGATAAACCAGTGAGACACAAACCAACGATCTTTGACACAAAGACCCCTAAACTCACGATCTTAAAGCAGCTTTAATACTCATCATCCAAGACTCAGGGAACTATGTGGAAGAGGGGGCGGAAAGATTGTAAGAGCTGTGGTGGGGAGACTATCCACAGGCATGGCACCATTCAGTATCAACACACTTGGGCCATGAGGACCGCGCTAAGTACTAAGCTATCCAGGGTCCCCTGCCACAGGCACTGATCCAGAAGGCCCAGGGAGGAGGATATCCAGCTGATTGGGGATCAGGAGGGGGGCATTGGGGAATTGGGGATGACAACTCATCGTTTGCCCACTGAATAATGTAACTCATTATGGACAATAAATATATATTAAAAAAATAAAGTTCAAGGCTTAAATTAACAAACCAAAATATAATTGGATTATGTAATAATGGATGAATCTATGCTACTCTGAAGCAATCTAGAAAAATAGCCTTTAGAGAAAAATGTGAAAGTATAGTAAATCATCGTTACCATATCCCAACTCCTCAAATTTCTTTTACATCTATAACCAGAACTTTACCATTTCTGTAAATACAGAATATCAGTCAACTTAAAATAGCCCAATCTACATGACCTTTATCATCATTTCCTTTATCCTAAAGCTTAGATCCCTAGCTTGTCAGCACTTCCATATTTTAAGCATGTTGAAGAAGCTTTAAGATATTTGATTCAAAGGTCAATTCCTTTCCAGCAGAGAATTTAAAAATCCCCTCAATTCTCTATCAGGTTCTAGTGAGCAGGCAAAACACCCCTTGCAGAGATTGAGAAAGTTGTTTCTCTATTGGTTTAACATGTTCTAATTTTTCCTGAGTTGACAAATAACTTAAGTAGTTGCTTTGACTATACAGCTGTGTGTTTTCTCTTCTCAATGGGCCAAATCAATCAGCTGTTTAACACTCTGTGATTTAAATGGTAAGATTAAGTCCCTGCAGCCTTTCTCCTTTTGTTGTTTTGCATTTAAATGAAACAGGGTCAGTGGAGGGTCATTCTAAGCAAGAGACTTGGATTTGTTAAGAGTGAGCAATGCAGTTCTCCATTAAGGGCAAGTGGATAACCTCTGGCAAAAGTATATTTAGCCTTCATCCCCCACCCCTCCCAGAAAGCCCTGAAGGCTCTTTCCTCTTACTGAGGTGCTACATCTGTTTTTGCTTTTCTTGGGAAAAAAACACTCCTTCCTTCAACTCTCACACAGCCATCAGAAATTATTTACCTGTCAAGGACCTCATTTCCCTTAGGATTAAGGTGAGAACTAATCTCATGTAAACTGTTAATCAGTGGCTTAATGCATTCCTTCACTTATAAAATGCATGTGAACAGGTGATTTTGGGGGTGGGTAAGGAGACTAAAGAATGACTGTCTAATAATGGGAATTTTGATTAATGTGGTCATCTGTTCTGTGGGAAATATTTGTGGCCTGGGATATCATTCCAACAAATTATTACATAGGGCTGTAGTCAAATCTCTGGCTCCTCAACAGTTAAAATTTAATTTTTGAGGATCTGAAAAAATATTAGGCCAGAGATTACAAGTTTACATAGAGAATTTCAAGTTTAGCTAAGCAGTAGGTCGCAATTATTTAAGTGGATCTTGTTCATATGCATGTTCAAATGACTCCTCTTCAAGAGAATTCTGGAGTGCACCCCTTTTAATAACTTCTGCAGTATAGAAAAAGCATATTCTGCTCCATCAGAGGGTCGCTAGTACAGACTTGCTACTGCCTCTATTCATAATGTCATTCAATTTCTCAGATTATATCAAATTTTGGATTACCCTTGAAAGAAAAGAATATTGAAATCCTTGGTCCGTTTTACATTTTTGAGTCCATTTTCCCTCCATTACTTTCTTCTAATCCCTTGTACATCTGCTCTAAGCAGTATAGAGAGAAATTTTACAATAAGGCAGATCATATCTTCATTAGATTTAGTAGTTCCAAATCATCGTCACCATCTAATATCTGAGACAAAGTATTCAAAGTTTTACGCAGTAATATAAAGCACATGGAAAGTGATCCAGCAGAGCTCAATAAGAAAACTGCCCAACACAGCTGAAGAAATTCATGTCAAGGATTTTAATTGAACTAAAAATTGTTAGTATCTGAAGAAATTAAGAGGAAAAACATAAAAGAACTTGTCAAAGAAAGAATAAATGGAATGAAGTTAATGTGAGCAGAAGACAAGTTGATTCATTTTTTTTCTCCTTGTACTGTGGTGAATATCAATATGCCTCCTTTATATAAATGTTATAATTTGTTTAATCATGGCTGCCACACAAAAGACTCAGGAGAAATATTGGAATCATTATCTCTAAATCCAAAAGTATTGTATTTTATTGGTACAATTGCTATCAACCTAAATTATCACTTAAATTATTTATAATATGATATAGAAAAGAAAAGTGAGGTATTTCACTTTCAGCTTCCTAGGAAGAGGTAGGATATTTAGGGTATAGCTACCTGTAACTTACAGTATCAATTAATATCTGGGGAGCCTTGAATGAATGAGAATAAATTAATAAAGAATAGGAACATTTTTTCCTGGAAGATATCAGGTTTTACATCTTTAGTTATTTGACCTTAAGCTTGTAATTTCCTTTATTAAGGCTTGAGTATTGTTTAACTAAACTAAAGGATGACCTGCATTTTCTAGGTGGTCCTTCCAACTCAGTCTTGCAGACTTTGATTCTTCTACATCTGATTCAGCTTTCTGAACAGTCATTAAAATAAACTCCTTCATCAATTCCCCCAACCTTAATGGTAATAAAATTTACACTTCTTCTAGTATTGATGAGAGCTTTTTACACATACATTCATAGGATAATATCATCTACATCACATAAAAGATTTTCCTGTTCCCATTATTTTTGTAAAACTGTGCCTTAGAAAGATTTAGGTGACCCTACCTATTATTCATTTGAAGAACCTAAATTCATATCTGCGTGATACCAGCATGTGCTCACACTGTGGCACAGCAGTAGAGTAGCATAACTTGATTAGGACAAGTCAAGTACATTTTCACATAAAATTTTAGCTAGCTACACACAATGTATCCCATGAACATAAACAGATTCCTGGCCAGAGCTCTCTCAAAGGGATTAGTCTGTAAATAGTCTGTGTCTGCTGTCTAGATTTTTTGAGAAGAGCTTTCCCTATTGAAATTGTATAGCACAATATCAATAGCATGTCTAATATATTTCTGTCCTGGCTGATTTCAAAACACATATTGCGTGCTGGACGCTGTTGCTGAAATGTTTACATAAAATTTATTTTTAAAAGCTTGTTCTCAGTGAGAAAATTTAATTGAATCCTTAAATATTTATCATTCAGAACAGGCATTTCATGAATGGCTAATTAATTTCTCACATAGCTCCTAATGCTCACCATAAAATGTACCATGTAATTTGGCTTGTCAATTGATCAAAAAGTCAATTCTCTATTTCTCTCTATCAGAAAGGCTCTTTGAAACTTCACTTGTATTAAACAATAATGTTATTGAAACTGGGAAACTTATATATACTGAAATCTCATTAGAAAATTCTCCTTGGGGATTTGGTGGCACTCACCTTCCAGGTTCTTACTGATCTATGTCATGTGGAAAATGCTCCTATACTTAACAATTCTCTAGTAATTTTATACTGCAAGGTTAAAAGTGAGGGCTTTGTAGGGCAAATAATTCTGGTTTCAAAGCAGGCTCAGTTTATTGCATGATTTGAGGCAATTTATTAAATTTTACTACCTCTTGGTTTCATATATGAAATAAAAATAGCATTTATAAAAACTACCTCATGGGTTTGCTCATAGCTTATTGCTCCTCATAGGAGCAAAGAGCTTAATTCCTAAAAAAGACAGTAATGTTTGCTATATAGTAAGCACTTAAAGTTATCATAAAATTTCATTAGCTAGAATTGAAATCTTATTTTTCAATCTGTACATCACTTTCCCATTTTTTTAAAAAAATTAAGAACTTTCTTAAACTATTAGAAAGAGACCTGATATGGGTAGCAGGCACCAAATATAGTCCAAGTGGGCTTGGAAATGGCTACAATGCTTAGGATTCTATTATTCTCTCCAATGGGACTCTTAGCAAACCCATTGAAAGAATAATTAACAATACCACAACTGTATACTTCCAGTATTGTGTTTCTTCTTTTGTATTCCTCATAGGAATTGCAGAAACGGTTTTATGGAGACTCACTTGTACTTGAGGGAACATTATTTAGAAAATGGAGAAAATAGTGAAATGTTTGTGACATGATGTTGACATTAAGAGTAGACTGATGTAAGGGTTAGATTTAAATAGTAATGGTGTTATTCTCTATTAATTCTATGCATAAAGACTAGTGATGTTCTCTTATGCATGCTTCCTTAAGTTAAACCCTCACCACCACAGGTAAAATGAGTTATATAATTAAATACAGCTCACAGAAATGGGCTGCATGTGATAGGGTACTTAACAATACACATCATTTGTCTGTGACCAAGCTGATCTTTGAAACAGAACATGTTTTATACCAAAAAGAAAATGAATAAATAAACACCACTGATTGCTACTTCTTGCAATTGTGGTAAGTGCTTGGACCCACATCAGGTACAATTTAACTATATAATGACCAAACGGTTTACCAGTCCAGAGCCCTTCTATTTGTGCAGTAAGTAAAACAGAGAAAATTTAGATTGTCTTTTTTGGACTAGGGGTCTGAACAGTCAAGTGTTTTCATTAGCATGCCAAAGAGAAAACTCTCCTCTCCTTACTCAGCCCTTCAGTAGACTTAGTGACCCTTACAGCTGCCAGTAAAGCAGCTTTGCTATGGAGCTCAGAATGAAGCACAGAGCAACAATTGCTAAAGGGTGGAGTAACAGCTGTTTTAGGAACAGAAGACCACCCCTCCCCACCCAGTGGCAACATCTTAGTTAAGCTGGTTCAGCATTCCCTTCAATGGCAAAGCAGGTGGGGGAGACTGTTCCTCTTATTTCTTAACATAGGGTTAGGGTGCAATAAATTTGTGACTGGGGAAAGCTGGATTTATGTAAAGCTGACGAATAAATTAAAATATATCCAGTTAAATTCTAACTTCAGATAAACACATAAGTTTTAATATTAAGTATGCACTTTGGAACATAATTGCAGCAAGGTTATTTTGTCTTCATCTAAATTCAATTTTAACTGAACATTCTACATTTTAATTTGCCAAATTTGGTAGCTCTGGTTATAAAAGCTCTCACTTATTGTTTCTCTCCCTTTCTCCCACATGCTGTATTTTCCCCAGCTCCTATCTTATCAAGAGTTTGAAATAAAAAAATGTAAAGAAAACCTGAAAACATAGAATTAACAAAATCTAATTCACACAAAAGACACTGAAGAAGCAATGTATATCATCTAATCCTTGGGCCCATATAAGTGTTTTATAATAAAATACTTGATTAAGGATAAGCAAAATTGGGTCCATCTCTCATTCTGTATATTTTAATGCAAATAGTGGTTGTATAAACCAAGAGACACATCTCCAGACAGTATGTTACTATAACTCACACAAATTGAGTTGTAGTTTAATCCAAATGTATAATGATATATAAAATGTGAGTAACTGGAAAGATAATTCATAATGCGACCAGAACTCAAAGGATATTATTTACAGACTTGCAAGTACATAAACACATAAAAGATGATGTAGAAAAGCAGATCCTTGCCTCTTAAAATGTACAAATTCTTCTATTTTGTAAAATTGTGAAGGCTTTGTAATAGCCTCAGACTCATGAAAATCGTATTACTATTTACTATTTTAAATCACTTTTTTCATTTTTAAGATATTTATTTGAGAAAGACAGAGTTATTACTGGTGCATGAGGGCCTCTTGTCACTAACAAAGGAATTCCAGATGCATGCATCATTTTGTGCATTTGGCTTTATGGGTACTGGGAAATTGAATCCAGGTTGACCAGCTTTGCAAACATATGCCTGTAACTGGTGATTCATCTCTTCAGCCCCTATTTTTCCACTTTTAACATTTTCATACATGTATATACTGTATTTTGATCATACCACCCAATTATTTATGGTGGAATGGGCAACTTAACCATGGCTACAGCACTGATGAACCTGGCTGTCCTCTCCCAGCAACCAATAATTGGCATTAGCTACTTGGAAAGTCTGGTTTCTCAATGTATCTTTCCTCCATCTTGTACTGGAAAGCACAGATGCTGTGAGTTCATGATTGCAATGACATTTTGCAGCCTTTCTCCCCATCCTCCTTTCATTATGTTCCCTCTTCAGTGAGGCTCCCTGGGCTTTGGAAGGTGTGGTGTAGATGTCTGGGATGGTTAATTTTGTTGTCAATTTAACTTTTTAGTAATCTTGGATGGGTCTCTAATGTTCACAGAAAGACCAACCCTCAGTAGGGGGCAGGATGTAAGAAAGCTCAGGGGAGCTAGAAATGAAAATCCCTTACTGGGAGGGCAGTGCAGGAAGGAAATTCAAGAGACTCAGGAAGCCAACAAATCTGGCATAGGGTTGCAAGACCCCACTAAGGCTATATAAAAGGGAAAGAAATGTCTCTCCTCCCCTACTTCCTTGCCTGCTTGGCAGCTGCTTTAGGCATTCAGTGCTGGATTGGGACTGCTAAGGCATATAGCCACTTGGATTGAGCAGCTACCCATTCCTTGACTCTGGGACTTGCAGACTGCAATTGTGGGACTTCTCTAAATTAACTCAATGCAAACCCTTTCTTTACTACAATTTATTCTTTGGGTTCTGTTCCTCTAGAGAACCCTAATACA
This sequence comes from Zapus hudsonius, assembly GCA_004024765.1. Taxonomy (NCBI): domain Eukaryota; kingdom Metazoa; phylum Chordata; class Mammalia; order Rodentia; family Dipodidae; genus Zapus; species Zapus hudsonius. The sequence goes on along the minus strand of PVHP010031591.1, from coordinate 9,335 downwards.
AAGTCCTGTTTGAAGCCAAGCTCACAGTAGTCACTCACTCTCAGCAAATTGCCAGCTATTTTTTTCTATAGACAAATTATTCTGTATAAAATAACAGGACATATTCTGTTATTTATGTAAACTGTCCCCAATACAGATTCAGATGGGTAGAGGGAATTTGTGTTTGTGCTAAAAAAGTTACTTAGGTAGTATAATTTTGAAAGGCTAAACTGTTTGAAGCATTATCTAGAAAGTTCTAGCCTCATAACAAAGCATCTCATTTTAAAGGGCCCCTGGGGAGGGAGGCCAACAGTATGCTTGTCTAATGTCACCCCCTTGAGTTTAGGCATTCAGACCTGCCATGAGAAGACTCTAACAACATTTTGATCCAATGTGAAAACATCTATCTTCCATTGCAGTATATTTAGTTATATGTATCAGATACCAATAAATATTTTGGTAATTTCCATCAAATAACCAGTCATTTAATTCTTCCTATATATTTTTAAGGTGGGTTATAGCAATGATGATGAAGGAATCTCTCAAACTCACTGGCATGAATACAGACTCCATCCACTTCCTACCAACACTGCTACTCTTATACTTCTCATCACCTAGTTTGCATCTTTCAGGTCATGCATATTATTGCTGCTTTACAGCTAGGGAGAAGATAACTCTACCACTAACCAAGTCTATTGTTTTACAACTATTATACAGTGTGTGTGTGTGTGTGTGTGTGTGTGTGTGTGTGTGTGTGTGCTAGAGTTATAGGAGCTTCCCTAGGACATGGGCTTGTGAAAATTCCCAGCAGCAGACACGAGTTAGTCAATGTATGGTTGGTGTGCACGTGTGTGTGCATGTATGTGAGCAAGAGCGAAAGAGAGACAGAGACAGACAGACAGACAGAGAGAATACAGGGCCTACAAAATCCATATAGCTAAATACTGAATTTACCTTTAACATTTTGGTACATTTAATACTTTTGAAATATAAAATTTAAGATAGTTATGAAACCCATTAAACTGACTGGCAAGCATAGGCAGAAGGTGAAGGAAAACAAGGGCATGTGTAGGCTTGTATTTACATGTGTTTTTCTTTCTAATGGATGCCCATTTTCTAAGTAAGGAAATATTTGTACATGTTCTAGACATCTTCCTGAAGGTATGTATGGAACTCTTGAAACTGTCATACTTGGCCAAGCCAACAGCACTACATCAAACAACAGTATTCTGGGGGAAAATATACTCTTCCAAGCTTCCTAAGTGATTCATTCAGGAGAGAGTAATAAAAGTAAGGTTAACATTTCCATCCTTTGGAAATATTTATCTATACACAGTGCCATGTTTCAATAGAATAGAAAGTTATTTTTACATGCAACCATTTCAGAGTGTTGGTTAAACAAGGATCATCCTTCAGTTAGTAAATAAATGTGTTTGTGCTAAAAAAAAGTTACTTAGGTAGTATAATTTTGAAAGGCTAAACTGTTTGAAGCATTAGCTTTACAGGTTGTCATTAATAATTTCTTTCCTTAAGGTACATCTGCAGAGAGCCCCTAATAAAATGTTACATTTGCATTCATTACTTTATTTCCATTAGGAAATGGACCAAGCATCCCTGTGTATAAGGTACTGTGCTAGCTCCTAAGAGACTACACATATGACTTAAATTCTATTTTCTGGATATACCTATTTTTATCATAATATCTATTTGAAGGATGATAAAGGGGAAACAAGAGTGAGGGCAGCTTAAATTTATAATGAAATCTTTGTCATTTATGCCAGTTGTCCCTGTGCCTAATATGTGCAGCTCAGTTTACTAGGTACTCTAGTAGTCTAAATTATAAACACACCAATCACAGTTCCTGTCCTTGATGAGGTTTGCATAATAGTTTAAACAATGATCTTTTAGGCACCCACTCCAAGCCTTCTAGCTTGCATCATTGCAACACTATTCTATGACAATATGGAGGAATTTGGCTGAATGCAAATCGATTGAAGAGGAGGTTAACCATTTGGGAAGCCTTGAGCAGTTAAGTTCTGTTGAAACATGCATTCCCATCTGATGGGATCAATATAGGGAGAATTTTAAACTGTACACCTGGTACTCAGTTTCTTCATAACAGTGCCAAACCCTTACTCTATTACTCACTTACTCAACTCTCATCTTGTGCCACTGTCCACTCTTCCCAGTGATAGCCACTTACTTCCTACCTAAATTTATTTCACTCCATTTCTTGAGAGAAGCTCTGATCTTAGGCAAGGAACAAATGTCCCTAATTTTGTTCTAGTTATCTTTAGACATGTTACTAGAAATACATCTGTTATGCATAAATTTTGAAAACATTTTAAAATCCCCACCAACAAGAAACCAATCACCCATAAGGAAGGTGTCAACGTTTGATTCAGGTGTCCCCCACAAACAGATGAATGTGTTTTCAGTGATGGATCCCCAGCCGATGGCAGTTTGGGAATCAGAATCTCACTAGATCTGTGTTGTCAGGGGCAGTCTTATGGGGGTTATAAGCCAGCTTCCCCTTGCCAGTATTTGGCACACCTTCCTGCCATTGTTTGCAGTAATGTGGAAGAGGTGATGTACACCTCTCTGCTCATGCCATCATCTTCCCTGCCAGGATAGTCTCCCCTTGAGTCAGTAAGCCTAATAAATCCATTCCTCCACAAGCTGATTTTGTTTGGGTTCTTTTTGCACAGCAACTAGAATGCTGACTGAAACAGAAGGTAAGGTCAATGATGCTTCGGTGTCTTCCTCTTTCCTCAGTTTCTCAGTAGGAACAGCAAGTGAGGGAAAATGTTGCTATTCTTGTAGAAAAGGCCCTGTTCAGTAGAAAATAAGAAATAGTGACAGGAAGCACTTTCTACCTTCCCATGACTTTGGGGCATCTGTGTAGAAATTCCTTCCTCAGTATTGTAAAGGCTACTTATTTGTACCAATCCACTTCTGAAATTCTAAATATTTATGAGACAGAGAGAGTGTGGGAGGGAGGGGGAGAGAAAGAATAAAAATATGGGTGCTTCACATGTTTACATGGGTACTGGATAATTGAACCAGGTACATTCAAGCTTTGTGTTGTAGTCAACTTGCTCTGTTGCTGAGCAGAAATAACCCAAACAATAGTGGCTTGTGGAGGAAAGGGTTTATTAGGGTTTTGGACTCCAGGTGAGACTCCATGATGGCAGGGAAAATGATGGCTTGAGCAGAGGGGTGAATATCACCTCCGCCACAGCACTGCAAACAGCGGCAGGAAGGTGTGCCAAACACTGGCAAGGGGAAGCTGGCTTATAACCCCCATAGCCTGCCCCCAACAACACAGCTCTAGCGAGGGTGTAAAACCCAAACTGCCATTCTCCAGTCCTTCTGAAATTCTATTCAGTTCAGATAAACACCCATGACTAAAATGTGTAAGGGTACTTCAGTAAGGAGGCAATATGTTTCAGGGACATATCATTAATGGTCTTTATCACTAACCTGAGCTCAGTTTTCAGTAGATGTGGTAACATTTACACCTAAGATAGATTTCTTGTAAATGGATGGTCTATTTTTTTAATTCTGAGATGTATATTCCAAGATAACTATAATGTGATAGGGTTAAAAGCACACACCTAGGGACCAGAGAAATATTGGGTTGATTCAAGACTTCACAACTTAGTAGTTTTATGGATTTGTTCAGTAACTTAAGTTCTTGACTAATCAGTTTTCTCATTTGTGAATAGGATAACAATAGAAATTGCATCATAATATCATTATGAAATGTAAATGTAATAATGAAAATTGAGTGCTAGGCACTATATAAGCACTCAGTGAATTTTACCTACTGTTAGTTACTTTTAGAAATAGTGACTTAAAAGGTCCTAACACTTAAATCACAATTTCTTTTTTTTCTCAGAGTCAAGAACAGCTCTCCTTCTCTGAAGACTCTTAAAGACTCGTCCTGTCTGATGATCATGGTGGTACTTTGTTTTTTTTTTTTTTCCTATTTTTCTTTTCAGAGTTAATGATTTATACAAAATGTTACTAGCAGTGCTCAGAATATAATCAATCTTCTTGTCCCTTAGGGAAAAATCCAACCTTCTTTTACTATGCATATAGTGACTCTGTCTTAAAAGGACAAATATGAAGAAGCTTTCTTGTAGTTTTAATGATGATTTTATGTAAGCCTCTACCATATCATTATTTCTTCTATGTAAACAATACACAATGGTATTCCATTTTCCCTACTTCCTTCATGCTCTTGTGGTAAAGAAATTCATTGTAATTTATGTGTAAGTAGTAAGGAAAAATAAGACTGCCAAAAAAGTACTATTTATATCTTTGGAAAAGACATTACAGCAGAACTGTGACTAGTTGTGAAGAAAGGGTTCAGTGGGAGGATAGGGTGATAAGATAATGAGAGGTGAATGTGATCAAAATATATTACAGATATATAGAAAATGTCATAAAAGAGCTGATAAGGAAAATATTCCAAGAGCTTCCACTTTTCATTTGATACCCCCAGAAAGCTACAGTGACATATTAATTTGTAAGCAAATCTGACATCATGTACAAAACTACACACACACACACACACACACACACACACACATATATATATATATATATATATATATATATATATATATATATATATATATATATATATATATATATGAAATAGGATGTTGGCAAGTCCAAAAATTAGGTAACTGCTTCTTAGATGTGAATTACTAGAGGATGAAACAAAGCGCAACCTCTTAATACTTCAATGGCTTCACCAGATTTTCTATGACTTTACCTGTGTATGTACCCCTATCTTGCTTTCCCATTTATTTGATTAAGAATACATCAGTGTTTCTAACACCTCCCCACTCTCACTATTCTTAGTTTATAAAAGCTTGACCATATCAATTTTCATAAGACTGATGTACTGAAAATAACTTTGGGTTGGGAGTATAGCTCAATAGTACAGTGCTTGCCTAACATGCATAATAAGGCCTTAGGTTTAATTCCAGCCCCACAAATAAAACCTTAAGTGGGTAAGATAAGCTTACAAAGTTTTAAATACTTACTTTTAAGCATATTGGTCTCATAAGTGGAGAATTATATACTATATTTAATAAATATTTTTATATTAGGGATATTTTGTTATTTATCAAGCCAACATGCTATAAAAACTTACTAGTGTCTGCAAAACAGAGGGACACAAATTTGATTCCCCAGTACCACATAAAGCTAGATGCACAAGGTGGCACATGTATCTGGAATTCGTTTACAGTGGCTGGAGTCCCTGGCACGCCCATTCTCTTTCTCTGTTTATTTTTATCTCTCTCACTCTCTCAAATAAATTAATTAAATATTTTTTTAAATATCTCCAGAAAGAGATGAGTTTTATGTTATTCTACCAAATGAAATCTAGAATTTGACTCACTCCATATCTGTATCTGTGAAATTGTTAAGCAGAATACATTTGCATGACAAAATTAATCATGACCTCTTGGGGACATAAATCTCACATTACTTTGCCCTTTCTTCTCTTATAATTAGCTTCTTTTTTTCTCCTTAAAGATTTATGGAAATGTAGAAGCAAGTTTTTATATAGCTGAAAAAAGACAAGCCTACAATTCAGAGGTCTAGGTTGTATTCCACTGTTGGAGCTATGTCATTGTCAAGACAGAAATATTTCCCGTTTCTCAAAGGCCTTTATGACTCAGCATTTTCCAGTAATTTGCTCCCCTGAGTCTCAATTTATTTACCCTATGCTGGCTTTTTTCACCTCTATTTCAAATATTAAATTTGTTCTCTTATTGAGGAAAAACTTGTTCTTGTATTCTCACTGATTAGAAATTTCATTAGACTGCAACCAGGAAAAAAAAAACTCACACATTCTATATCTCATTTTTTTTTTGCCCAATCTCAGTCAGCTATCCTGATTCTTCCTTAAATGTTATTTCTCAGTCATAGGAAGAATAGCTCCTTCCTTATTTCTATTAAAACCAATCAATACAAAAATTCTCCTACCTTCTACCTAACACAGTGCTTGGTACATAGTATATATTCAATTACTTAAAAAAATTCTAGAATTTTACAACACTCAAAACAGTAGTTTTACTTAACGGATAAATTTAATGTTTTCTAAGCTTGTGCAGCCAGCCTGAGGTTACTTAAGAAAGGCCAATCTTTATTGTTGAGGCACATTGCCACAAATGAGCAATGTCACAAGAAGGAAGTGGAACCAAGGGAAGACTCTGTGTTTATGTTATTAAACTATGAAGACACAACATCCTGGTATGCCTATGCCATCAATTAAGCATCAGCTTCAGTTCCTGCTTTAAAGGCTTGCAATGTATAATGAACACACTGTTATGTGCTTTGTGGGCACTCAAGTGATATTTGTTGGCTGACTTAATTGAGCTATATTTGCAAAATGGCAAGGATGTGAGAAAACTTTCCTACCAAAAAAGAAAGCATTCATAGTGCTAGACAAATAAACAGTATAATTTCAGTTTAAAAGGAAAAATACTCAACCTCAATGCAATAGACCAAGCGGCTAGGCAACCCAAATGTCAGCACCATATTTCTGAAAGTCAATTCAAAATATCATAAATTGTATGTCATCAACTTGAAAGATCTCTTTCCTTCCTTTCAGTTCCCATTCCTTGCTCCAACTTCAAATCCAGAAAACATTAACTAGTGAACCTAAATCTAACCTGTCTGGTAAGTTTTGCAAATAAAAACAATGTTTCTAGCAGTCAGTATAAAAATAAATTTTTAGAGGCTGGAGAAGAGACGGTGCAGCAGTTAAAGGCACTTTCTTGCAAAGCCTGACAGCCTGGGTTCAATTCCCCAGTACCTTGGTTAACTTCAGATTCATTAAGTGGCAAATGCATCTGGAGTTTACTTGCAGCTGCACAAGCCGCCTCTCTCTCTCTCTCTCTCTCTCTCTCTCTCTCTCTCTCTCTCTCTCTCTCTCTCTCTCTTACATTCTCTCTTTCTCTCAAATAACTAAAATATTTAAAAATAAAAGAATGCTACATTTAAAAATAAAAGAATGCTACATTGGACAGCACTATGAAATGTCCATGTCCAGTGGTGTACTTCCAAGGTGTAAATGAGGCGCAAATTTGATCTTGACTATAAAGTCTGGCATTAATTTGCAGGTAACTCCCGTAAATTCTGAAGGATCAGTGTTGAAATTATATTTTTTCAGTGTGTTAAAACAAATTAGAAATTTGGGGTACCCTGTTCCCTCTTCTAACATCACTTAATTGTATTCTGACGAGGCATAAGACATGTGATAAATTAAGTTCCACAACCATCCATACAGGTTTACTGTACTTCAGATTAATTTCCTTTCTTTGAAATGGTTGTCTTAGATTATTTTCAACTCTTCTATTCTGAATACCTTTAAGTGGTGATGAAGGGTCAGGTAGGAGATAGTCACAACTCTGCCATGATATCAAGCAGTTTAAAGCAAACTTATTCTCAAAGTACAGTTTGTTGCTTCACCTTAATACCGTGTTTAACCAACTGGTGTTACATGATAAAATATAAAATATCACTGTCTGTTCAATATTCCTGCTCCCCAGTTTTAGCCTTACAATAGATGTAATAGTATCTTAGGTGGTGAAGTAGAGAGGGGAAAGAGAAAAATATGGTAAAAATCATTTTATTTGGTTAAATAAAGCATGGAACTACTCCAGCTAATATCTAGTAGATAATAATTTCTACGATGTAAGAAGATGCAGATGCTATAGGATTATTGTTATGATGCCGATAAGAATGAAAACAGCTTACATTGTATGCTGTGTCAGGTACTATGTGAAATGCTTTAATCTCAAATTCATAAGAAACTCTCAAGATATATCTAGTCTATTAGCATTTATGTTATAGTTGAAGAAGTAGGCCTTCAAAGTCAAGTGTCATTTTTAGAATCCATTAGAGATGTAGTTTTCCAGTTCCCACTGTGCCACCATAAAGGATCTTGGTCTCTTTTTTATTAGTTCATAAATTAACTGTGGTCTCTTTGTGTACATTGCTCATTAGGAAATTTGGGTTTCATCCTGTGTCATGAGTTATAAAATTATTTTCTTTTTGAAAATATGGCATCATATGGCCAAATCCAATATGCTTCCAATTTAAATTACTGACCATAGCCTATGACACTAGTTGTAAAAGATAAGGAGGAAATTACATTTCTAAACCTGCTGTATAAAAAAACGAAGAGAAGTACTTGTCTCTCAAAATTAATGAGCGAAAAACACACTTTCAAGTGAAGTTTATATTGTTAGGAGGTGAAAGAAGGTGGGAGGATAGTTATCTAATTAGAAGGAAGAGAAAGGGAAAAACGTACAAGGTGGAGTGAGATTAAGTATTCATTTCAATGTGAACAGACCTCAGCAGACAGCTGGAAACATGACAAAAAACAAGGCCTTGGAAACAAGCTGGAAGACATTGGACAGACTTGAACCAAGACCACCACCAGAAGGGGGATGTGGCTGCAGCACCAAAAAAGCAAAGAGTCACTGACATTAATTTTGAATGGGATCATACTTCCATTTTATTGTATAAGTTATTTATACAACTTTTGGTACTGTTTGATGTACAAATATATATTATCTATATAAAGTATATATACATGTGTTTCTTATCTAAATGTAACATTACAGAAAGCTAGTAATATAATATATAGGCTAGTAAAATATAGAATAGGAAAACACTTCATCTCACTATTCTAACCACTTTATTTGCCATTTTTCATCTGTATGTTTAAGCAGAGCTATAATCAAGATATATGCATAATATTGAAAATTTAGTACATTGCTAAGCATACTTTTGCAATATAACTTCATAAATACTGCTTTACAGAACAGTGATATACTGACTATAAGGAATTTCATTCCCATGGCTTTTTTTTTTTACTACTTACAGTGTTATTGAATTTTTCTTTTGGAAAAAATAGCAGCATAATGACAGCAATAACTGTCTTTTAATGGACATCTATCTTGTCAAACAATCCATTCTACACATTTCAAAATTTTATCACGCTTTACAAAATATGTATTACTTGCTCTATCTTCTAAATAGGGAAATATATACACATAGGTTATATAATTGGCTTAACATCATAGCTTATTACTGACCAAGTAAGCACTGGCTGAATTATGTCAGCCTGATTCAAAGGAAACCCACATTTAACTACAGTGTGATATATTTAGTTCAGTTAGTACCTGTATGACTCTGCTACTTCTGGGATATTCATCATACACTTCTAAAAGGGGAATTACTAGTGTAATTTTTAATATTTGAATGCAGATATTCTATACACATTTATTAAAGAGTGAGAGAGGAGAGAGAGAGAGAGAGAG